>BLKR01009300.1:0-136057 GCA_011170035.1 Teleogryllus occipitalis
CTCGCCTCGCCTCTCGCTTCACCTTTTGCCTCTCGCGTCGCCTCGCCTCGCCCCGCTTCACCTCGCCTCGCCACGCCTCTCGCCTCACCTTTTGCCTCTCGCCTCGCCTCGCCTCCCCTTTCGCCTTTCGCCTCGCCTCGCCTCGCCTCTCGCCTCGCCTCTCGCCTCGCCTCTCGCCTCGCCTCTCGCCTCGCCTCTCGCCTCGCCTCGCGCCTCGCCTCGCGCCCGCCCTGCCTGCCTGCCAGCCTGGCCGCCACGCGTGGGCATGGCAAAAAACATCCATGTTTTCCACCAGAAACATCGATATTTCACCTTCGATGTTTTCTTCACATCGATATTTTGTTGCAAAAACATCTATGTTTTTTAATTCTTATTTTTTAATTTTGTTTTTAAAATAAAGGTGTTTAAGCACGTTGTAGAGTAGCAGCAATCCACAGCAATATCGTTGTTTTGCGTCATCCTCTTTATCACGCTGCACATTTCGCCTGTGCAAGCTGAGGAAGTTTGGGAGTTGCTCGTGTTATGAATGTATGTTATCGCCAGGCGTGTCATTGCCTGAATCGACTGTGAAACACGAAATCGATAGCAAAACATGATGTTCTTTATTGTTAATTTTATTCTTTGTGCTGTTGGAAAATAAATAAGTGTGAATATTGAAATTATTTTAATAATTGAGTGTAGATTCGGGAATATTGCTGATGCCAATGTAGGTTATGGATGATTTAGGTCATATTATGGATGATATAGGTCATACTAAATTGGAATGGGTTGTGTCGTAAATTGCAGTCACTTTATGCAGCACAGGAGGGGTATTTTGATAACATGTAACTTGTATTATTTGTTTCAGAGAAAAACAAATAAGCACAAGTCCTATCTTTATGCCCATATGCAAGCGCACAATATTAGGTATATTACAGAAAAGTAATATAATTTTATTTCCAGTAAACTACACGATGTATTCCTATATTTGTAAGATTATTAATATGCTAATGAGTTTTAAAATTATTCAATGGACACTATTATAATAGAAAACGTTTCAATCAGTCTTTCTTCAGTTACAGTCAACCCAATCATAAGTTTCATTGATTAAATTGCTAGCAGGGGGGTTGTATGACTGCTAGTTGCACACCATCGTTTCAAGATATCATACAATACTCTCGTAACTTAGTGTTCTCCCATATTTTCTCTTCGGCTTTCCATCGGTACCATCTCCACCACTTATCCTATCACCACCGTCATCATCTTTCTTGTCCTGATCGCATTCAAGGAAGACGTATCCATTTTTGCGCCTGGCTTCCCAGAGATCCGAAGCGATAGGCGGCCCGAGTTGGTCTCGCCGCTACCGTTGACTTCCTTTCTCCCACCGCTCTCCCTCGACTTTGCAGCCGTCACCTCAGTTGCTCTTTCCCGACTCCATCTCTTCTTCCATCTTTTTCGACTCTTTCTCCTTCCATGCTACCATCTCCTTCGCGCTCGACTTTGTAGCTCCAACCTCTGCTGCCACCGTCGTTCTCGAACCCACACTTCCAATTCAATCTCTGACTTCATCTTCGTCTCGCGCAACCTCCAAATGAGATGCCTCCGTATCCGCCTCCGCCCCCGCCCCTCCCTTCCCACCAGCACCTCTTTCTTCACCGGGCCCCTGCCTTCGCCGTTTTATCTGCCCGAGATCTGGCGAGTGCAGCGATCGTTACTTGTTTATTGAGACGCGCGCTGACAAGCGAGCAGCGCCGCGCGTGTCCCGTGACCCGAGATCGACCTTTTTCTTCACCTTCTCTTCAAGCATCGCCTTTTCATGCTGTTTTTTCTATCTTTTTATTCTGTCCGAACTTTCTCGTCTCTTTCTCGCAAAGGAGGGTCGTCCGGCTCGACGAGCTCGCATTGGAATAAGCAGCGTGATGAATAAAATATCGCAGGAATTTCGCCGGTTCCAGGAGTACATACGTTTGAGTTTTTTGGTGTTGTGGACGTTTGCTTCGCTCGCGCCCCGACGAGGTTTCGGCAGCTGCGGCGCAAGGCAGACGCGTGATATTTTGTCTCTCCACGCGCTGTTGCAAATCGATGCACCTGCGAACTGCTGCTGGCGCGACTTTCAAGCGAGATCGTCAAGCATTCGAGAGTGGGTGGCTAGGACTATTCATTTCACTCATGGAATTAATACGAATTGCGCTTAATAGTTCAGCTGGTATGAGCCTATGAGGACGGTGTATAGAAAATAGCATTGTCTATCTGATTTGTCTTACCACCTCCGTACTGGCCAGTCATAATCCATGTCGCATCAGCCATAGAATATGGTGTACTGTTAAAGCACAAGTTTCATTAATATATTTAATATTTGACTCAAACTGTTGAACTTGTTAATTTATTTTATGGAATATTAAATTTCCCTCGTGCTTTGGAAATTTCCAAATAGATTCACGATTTCTGATGGTATTGCCAATTAGAAATTTCTGTATTTTGATGTCAATACCTACCCCTTACAGCAATACCAGGAAAATGGATGAATCATTTTGCTGGATTAATTATGAAGACGAGACGTGTATAAGGTTCGAACTGCTGAACAAAAAGTAGCAGGGGAAACAAAATCTCAAGAAAATCTACAAACGAAGAGGACTCAGGACATCAACTGATGTTACTGCAGTGCCTCTGACCGGAAGATCCTAGGGTTTAGGTCTCGACGGTGGCATGATTTTCGACACTAGCTAGACAGCTAGATGGAATTCAGCTGTTGTAAGGAGAACAATTCTAACGGCCGGTGTCTCTGATCGGTAGTTTTCCGTGGTTTCTCCACCAACAATAGGCGAATGCCGGAGCAAGACCCTAGCAAACGAACCATGTACCGCGCGCGATATTTCCTATCTCTTTCTTGTCCTTTCCTTTCCCCTTACTTTCACTTACACTCACATGCACTGCACTATAGTACATGGCGGGAGATCAGACAGAAACGTAGAGCTTGTCCCGGATGGGGCGGTGTCTCACCGGTGCGAGATACCTCGTTGGGGAAAATCCCAACAAGCCGACGTAGGTCAGCACCGGATCCCGCCAGCCAGCGGGGGAAGATCACCGCCACCTCTCGCGATGAAAACAGGCACTCAACTTATCGCACTAATGATTTTAGCACTTGACGCGTCCGGAATCACTACTCAATCAAGACAAAACTTTGTCCACGGGAACCCACTTTGTCCTCATTTGTTCCACATAGCTCGCCCGATAATCGAGTTGGAACAGCACGGCCTAACATTGCCTGGTATTTCACTATTTGCTATAACCTCACTTCGCATTTTCTAACGTCAGTTATGAGGACGCGGCCGGCGCTGAGCCACGTGCTCCGCTCGCTGCGCCCTCGTGCCCCCTCCCCCTCCCCCTCCCCCTCGCGGCCAGGGGTTTTTGCGAATTTGGCGCAAAGCAAGCGCTCGCCGCCCCGCCTACCCTCCGAGATCCCCGATTTCCAAGAAACTACGGACCAGCCGACCGGGTTCGCTCTCGGCAAGATGCTTAATGTGTTGTTTGTAGGACAATTCTAGTGGTCGGCTGCTCTAATCGGAAGTTTTGCTTGGTATTTTCTATCAGTACTGTAACAGATGGGCCTCGGACCGCCCGCAACGCTTCCGTACTCAGCCTTGTTCTCATGTCTCCCCTTACGCACATGCAGTACTCTCATGCACTACACTGCCACCCACGACGGAAGTCGTGTCGGGAGTTTAGAGCTTGTCCCAGCTGCGGCGCAGGCGGAGATGTCTGTGGAGGAAAGCCCTGCACGTTGTTTAATTGTAGGTCGGCGCAGAATCTCACGTGTAAGTGGGGGAGGAACTCTTTTACCTTGGCGGACACGGCACGCACTACCCTTGCGAGGCGAATGCCCTAAGCAGTGAGCAATACTCTCGCTCCGTTTCGCCTCCGGCCGTGATATTGTGACGCCTGCCGGAAGGGAAAAAGTAGGCTGACCGCTTTGTTAAGTGTTTCCGTGGTTTCCCAGATCATTTCTAAACCTTTGCCGGGAATGTAAAAACCGTATGTGGACATATTTATTTCAATTTCCAGCGCTACGAAATGTTGAAATGTAACTTATTGTAGTCCAACAATATTTTATTAAGATTGCCCATAAATTAGTAGTTAACGTGTGTGGAAGTTACAGCAATTTAATAATTGAACTGTAAATATGATTTTTAAATTCTAACATAATATATTTCAAAATGTCCCTGACAATCACTGACATCTCGATATCATTTCATAAAAACGCCTGTATAAGATAGATAACTCTCTTTTATTTTATTACCTATTTTGTTGGAAGAATTCATTTCTTCGATTAGCAAATCAGATCAAGTGATCACGATAAATAGAGTTCCTTGTACTGCTACATCGTTTCTATGTAATTTAGCATCTTCAGCAGTACAGTTTGTATAAATCTTACCAGGCTCGCCGCTCGGACATAATTTGAAACCTGTATTTTTAACGTGAATGAACTCGCACATGAAATATGAAAAATGTGCGTATCATCACAAGGGCCCCGCTGCTCGGGAGAACGGAGGCCGCGGCACACCTTCCTCGGGCGCAGCAAGAAGCGCGCGGCCGCGGCCGGGGCCGTCGCTTGGGCCGGATGGATGGATGGCGGAGCCTCCGCCGCAACTGTAGCGCACCGCGTTTTTGGCCACGCGTCGCCTTCACACGCCGCGCCGCCCGCCTTGCGTTGAGACGGCCGTCTCCGCCCGACACACGTCAGCCTCGGCCAAGCACACACGACTGGACGCCGCTGTTTCTGGGGACGGTGCCTTCATACTGCTGCTTATCGGTCCCGGTGTTTCATTCCTGTTGATGATCATGTGCTGTAGTTGTTTCCCGCGCTCAATCGTCGCTGATTTATATCATATGATTTATAAAACAACTTGATGTACTTTGCATTTGCTCTCAATCTGCTACCTAAATTGTCTTTTTGTGTCCTTTTCAATCAGTTTTATCGTCTACCTTCTTTCCGTGTTGCCTTTTGGTAGTGAAGGGGTTTAATTTCCAGAGCTTGTATTTTAAGGTGTATTTAGTACAAAACGAATAGGCCCCTACATTCAAAGTTTCAAAATATTAATATTGTAATCATGAACATAATATGACCTATCAGCAATGCACGTCGGAAAGTACATAAAGAATAGTCTAATATAATTTAATAGGTATGGAAAATAATTCAATACATTTCTTTCATTACGATTACGTCATTTTGATGCAAATTAAATTCGATATGTTAATCCCAATGTTTTGTTCTTACTCATCTCAAAAGTATTCAACTTTTCATCATCGACAAACGTGGTCTAGACTTGTTAACCTGTTCAATCGCCTTTGAATCAATATTTCCACTATTTTTTTTATCTACCCCTTGGTACTTTTTCCGATAAGCTAATGCTATTCTAACATAATTTGCGACAGTTGGGCAGAGTCCATCCTTTTGATGTTTCTGCCATTGACTCCTAATGTCTATTAATTCCACTAACTTGAAAATGCCTAAATCTTTCTTTTTTTGTTTTCTCTTATTTTGAGCTAAGAAATTATAACCAACAGTTGCTCTTAAGATACATTCTGCTGATTCAACTCATTGTAACTTTATACAATTTTAAAATTGTGTCTTTCCGACATGCATTGCTCATAGGTTATATTACAACTCATATTTTGGATTTAAAAAACATTTTTATATCATCTTCATAAATGTAAGAAATTCTACAACCGAGATAGTACATTTGTTCTACATTAAATATATTATGTACGTTTTTGTACGCATGGGAATTCCATCTTGGAGGGATGAGCATTTTCTCCCCAAGAGATGTGACCGTCTTCGTTCTCTTCAGAATTTTTCATTAATAAGGAAAAATTTTTCGCAACATCAGATAAGCATATCCTCTATTCTTTTTCTGTTTGTCCTCAAAAACTCAAATAATAAATATTATTGCGATTGGATAAGGAGGACCCGTGCCGACTTGATAACAAAGATTAAATTTGAACGTTTATACTGAATTAATATGGAAAGGTTCTAGAACTCAATGTTTATTTGGTAAATAATGCACGAATATTTCCAAGTCTTATCTATTTAATATTGTAACAGCACAGAATAGCATGCGCTATTACATATTACAAACCGCTCAGCAGGGGAGAATATAAATGAAAATATCGAATCGCGTCTAACTGTAGAAAACGCTGGCGAGTTCGCTACTCAAGAATTGTGCAGAAACGGCGGAAATGCGCGTGTCGCCAGGAATATCATCCGGCGAGGGGTGCAGGTGGCTATTGTTCCTACCGAAGACTCGGATGAGCGCCGTTACGTCAGGAGAAAGGTGTGCGGTCGAAGATTAGTGACGCGGGAGCCTACGTCACGGAGAATTTGGGATGGACGGCTTCAGGAAGCGCCAGCTGACGTCATTATTATAGCGTTAGCTGTAAAATATCCGAGATTCGAAGATCTTTTTCTTCTGAAACTTCTCGTCGAGCGGTCAGCTTCTGAAATTTCTCGTCGAGAGGTTAGCTTCTGAAACTTGTCGCGGAGCGGTCAGTTTCTTAAACTTGTCGCGGAGCGGTCAGTTTCTTAAACTTGTCGTGGAGCGGTCAGCTTCTGAAACTTGCCGTCGAGCGGTCTGGTTCTCAAACTTTTCGTCCTGCGATCTTTCGAAATTGTGTGCAGGTAATTGTTTTGGCTCCTCGAAATTTCGCTGTCCGTCTGCCTAAATGACGCCAAGTGTTGATTGTTGAGTAGAGCGAGACGTTCGCCGCCACCAGCTTTAATAAGTACACGCACGAAATAATGGCTCACGTGTGCGGGGCGATTTGTGGGAGCGGTCTCTGATTGAGGCGAGACAACTGGAGACGCATGATTTCTGCCCGGAGGCATCGCTCTCGCTACGCCGCTCCATCGCCGAGGGACGAGGGAGGCCGCCCCCCCCCCACGCGGGTCCGTTCTTAACGCTCTCCATGGGAGCCCGCCACCTACCAGCGCCAGCCACCGACAATTCTGGATGAGATCGCCAAATGGGCACATGCACGGAACAATGAAAGGTGGAGAGGGAGAAAGAGGGAAGGAGGTTATCACGAGATAAGGACGTAGTAGGTGTGATAAGTATAATGTTGCTTAAATAACTCTTCTGGGTAGATTTGATAATTAAACTGAGTGATACTTGTTTTTCAATTAGCGTATTAATGACTAGAGAATTTGGACACCCGTACATGCATGCCTCATTAATCCTTCGCCAGATCATACATGTGGCGACGCAGGTGAGTCTCACTACCAACTGGCAGCCGGGCAAGCAGCCAGTCTACGTGGACGAAGGCAAAATGATACAATATTTAGAAAATATTATTGTGTAATTTTTTTCGAAGTTTCTCTGTGTAGACAGAATAAACCTTCTGATGATCTTGTACGTAACGTAAAAATTGCTTCTCTTCCTCTTTCATCGTAATTAAACCATTAAGGTCTTACGTCAACTAATCTTTCAGCTAAATTATTCACTGATGTAAGCGTTGAAAACTTCTGTCTAGCTTCTTCAAACGAAGAATTATTGACAAGAAATAGGGATCATCGTGTAGAAAACTGACATTAATTTTAAGACGTTCAAAGAATAAATTGCTTTTGACCAAAACAAAATCGTATTTTTCTCGTATATAGGACCACAAAGTTCTTTCTGCGTTGAGGTGTAACGTTTACCATAGTTTGATACATTTACATTGGTTAAATTTATGAACATTTTTAATTTGGTTGCTTGGCCACATCATTGTCAAATATTAACAAAACAGATTCATCAGTCAAATACCAGAAATGCTGTGTTAACTTATTGCCTACCTTCAAGATGCCTGTAATACGTTGATGACATATTTTCATGGCACATCAAGATTCGTTACCCTCTAGTTGGTTCTCCGTCTTCATCACTAATCTTTATCAACAAAATTTTGTACTTTGGAAAATTTAAAATTAGTTTTTATCACAATGTATAATTTCTTAGAAATGGACTTGATCTTAACTCAGTTGTATTTTACATACAACTTTTGACGTCACTTCAAAATCCCACTTCGTGATATCGACGAAATCTCGTTTTGCCACACGTGTCAGTTGTACAATATTTGAATCTGCTTTCCATTTCCATTGAGCATGTTCATCGTGCGTCGCTGTCCCTTTGTCAACATGTCCTGTCCCCGTCAGCGTCCTGCCAGCGCCTCGTCGTCAGCACCGTGGCTGTCGTCGTCGGGGAGGGTGCTCAGCGCCTGACAGGCGAGGCGCCTGCGCGGCCCGGCCCGGCCCGGCCCGGCCCGACCCGGCGGGCGACGTCCATTTCTGCGTAGAAATGATGCATAATGCGCGCGCGGAGGCAGATCGCCGGCCGTGTACGATTGACGCGCCGAAAAAGAAAAGAAACGCTCGGCGAGAACTGGAACGGCGAAATTTATCTGAGGCGATTTGAATGCGCGGAAGGATGCACGTCACGGCTGTCGATCTTGCGCCGAAGGAGCTGGGATCCGGACGCGCGGACTGTTCGAGAGCAGGGGGAGAGTGAGATTGAGAGAGTGAGAGAGAATGTGGGAGTGACAGAGAGAGAGAGAGAAAGAGAGAGAGAGAGAAAGAGAGAGAGAGAGAGCGTTGAGCGATAAACGAAGTAATACTTTCAAATGGTTACGAAAATATGAGTTACGGCATAGACTAAAGATTCTTTCCCCTATGGTTAGGGTATAGGGAGGCAAGACAATTTAGAGAATGCATTTGAAAGAACGTGCATATAAAGGTACATTGAAGACAATCTAGACGAAGGAAAGGAAGAAAGATGCATATGGAAAATAAGTATTATGGGAGGCGACAGAACAAGAATAAAACAAAAGACGGCATAATTAAAGAGAGTAGGAGAAAGAAAAGGAAAAAGCACGATAAAGGTAAAGAGATAAAAAGAGGAAAGTAAAGAAAGAAAATTGGTGAAATAATAAATGGAAAGAATGAAACCAGGGCAAGGGATTGGGAGGATTGCATATGCCACGAGAAGAGGGAAGACCCATACGAATAAATTGTGTAGAAAGAAAGACAAGCGAGAGCAAGAGAAACACTGGGAGGCTTTGAAAATATCCCGAGGCAAAGCCGCGCGGTGCCCTGGCGGAGAGGGACAACCGCAGAGGAGGCGGACTGCTGGCCGTTGCGAGGCAGGCCTCCGCGGAGCCGACAGCCGTCCGCCGGCGACGCCGTCCATCTCGCGAGCGGCCCGGCGAAGGCTGCCGGGATTATTTGCGGCCGAATCCCGTATTTATATGCTAATTTAACTGGCTATTCAATACGCGAGTCGCGCGCGCGGCCGGGCGCCCGCGCGGCGCGCAAGGAAACGCCTGTAAATTTCGCAGGAGGAACTAAATCTGAGAAGATGGAGAACGCAGCGCAACCGGCGCAATGCGCTGCGCGAGGCATGACGGGGGGGGGAGCGGGACGGCGGAGCGCGAAGACGACGAGGTCGACGAGGACGACCCGCCCCCACTACCCCATCACAACCACCACCGACACTACCGCTATCACTACCGCTACCGCCACCGCTACCGCCACACCGGGAGCGGTAGCTCAGTGCATCAACTGATGTCACTGCAGCGCCTCTGACCGGGAGGTCCTAGGTTCCCACTCCCCACGGCGGCAGGATTTTAGACACTAGATTTTCTGGAGGAGAATTCCAGCAGCCGGCTGCTCTGATCGATAGTTTTGCGTGGATTCACCGATCGACACCTGGCGAATGCCGGAACAGTACCCTATCAAACGGGCCACGGACCGCGCGTGATCTGCCCTTCCTCTTCCTTGTCCTATCCTCTCCCCTTACACACACACACACAAACTTGTCCTACACTATCACATATTCCGGGGGACCGGTCGGGAACTTAGAGCTTGTCCCGGCTGGGGCGGTGCCCCGTTGGTGGGAGAGTCCTGGTTAGGGGGAAACCCCACTAGCCGCTGGTAGGTCGGCGCCGGATCTCATTATCCAGCGGGGGAAGATCACCATCTCCTGAGAAAAAACATGCACTACACTAACGGAACTAATGACCAAAGCAGTTGACGCGCCCGGAAACACGAAAAAATCAATCAATCAAAGCTACCGCCACCTCTACCCCCACCGCCACCGCTGCCACCACCGCTAATACCACCACCATTTCCACCATTATTATCACTAATCACCACCACTATCGCCGCCGGCTCGCAGGCGCGGTCCGCACTGTCCCTATCCCAGAAGCTTGTCGGGCTCTCACTCCAAAGGATTTCAGGTGCTTCTGTGGCTGTGCCTCCCAATTTGTAATTTTCTGATTTGAACCGCGTGTTGTGTGTTGGTTCGTGCTGATAATTTAATGTAAGTACAAAGACGAAGTCTAATTGGTGTAACGGTAATTAAAGAAAATAAAAAGTTTTAACGATGAATTACACATGCAGTTGTGAACTGTTCTGGTCAGGCACTCTATTAAGTTTTGAAAGTCTGTAAAAATTGCCTATTTCATCACAAACTGGATGCAGTGGATAATGCAGCATTTTTGTTTTACTATTCTAGAATCATTTTTAACAGGCAAATGGCCTCTTTCACCCGGTGAAGACTAATTGCGATGAGGACGCTTCCTCCCACGGCGTCATAGTCCGTATTGGGGGAGAGGCGCGCGATGGGAATATTGGCGGAGGGAATAGATCGAGACGGTTGGCGCCAGAAAAGCACCGTTTAACGCCCTAAGAAAATTTCTGGCGATCATCAGCACCCTCAACATTCATGAATTGCCTTAACCATCACCGCAGCCGATGCCGATCATGCAATATCAAGTATAAAATATGAGACTACGTTTTTTTGTATTATACACTGTTTTTACAAATGTAGTTAGCAAATCCAGGGCAGAAAACAAAATATTTTAAAATAATTTACATAAAAAACTTATTTTCTATGGAGTTAAACTTCCTTACTCGTCAATGATATTCTATTTTACTGTCATGTACCATCAATTAATATTATTTTTAATATTATGAATCACCCTATTGCACTTTTTTCATGTTGTCCCTATATTTTCTTTTGAAATTGTGGTTACTGCTTTCTCTTCAAATACCAACCAGCGTCGAGGCGGCAAATAGTCTTCCATTTGTATGTTCCTATCTTATATTTCCCGCAGTGCGCATCTTCTCGTAGAATCTGTCAATTTGAAGTGAAACAATAATGAGGTTTAACGAAATTTGTCCTTGCACCTTTTTGTTCGCTTCCTGCGTTCTTATGACGAGTGACGGAAAGCAAGCCTGAGTGAATAAGATTCGATTCTCTCGACTTGATTGACCCGTTCTTTGTTTTGAGGCCGTCAGCGTGTCCGGGAGGAAGTTTCTTTTGTCTCCGCTTTTTGCCCAGAATCGTCGCGCCCTCAGGCGAAGCCAATCCCGCTCACCACCGAAGCCGGGCACTCCGTATCGCTTGGCGACGTTTCAAAGATACGTCTGTGTCCCTAAAAATGTAGAAAGAATATTTCACTATTTCTTGTTAGGAATAAATTATTGGTTATTATATTCATATAGTAACATCTTATTACCTATAATACTCGTTCAATGGAGACCGTTAGGCTGTTTGATAACTAATAAACTAAAACATTGTAATAAGGTACCTTACGATATTTACGCCGTAAATAACTATTATATGTTATACATTTTTATATTATTGATATCTTTATTTATCCTCACCGGTCACAAAAATTGCTTGGCGATTTTGAGCAAGGAATGTCTCCCAGACACGGACTTCCAGGTATGGTTTCGTGATCCCTATGGGATCAAATATTGCACTTCGTGACAATACATTTTCAGTATGTGTATATAATGATTTAACAATTTTCCACCCTGGAAATAATAGTTTCTAAAGACAAATCTGTATGATCCAATTGTTAGCCTTCAATATTCAAATCGTTACGTTTCGTCAATCTTCATCTTTTCATGGGAATGAAAGCGTCGGATGTTTAGACGCTTTGAAAGAAGTGAAAAAAGTTCTAAGAGGCAAGAGACCATGTTCCTTGTCAATGACAATGAAAAGAGCCGACAGTATTCAACACTCACTGAATAACGCTAACTTCAAGCTCACCACGATCTACATCAGTCTGGTACAAAATTCAATCAGTTTCCAAAACGTTTCGGTTTAGGGTAATTATTATATCCGGTTTCGGGTTTAGATTTTGATAAAAAACGTTATTTCGGATTAGGAATTGCTTTTCAAACTGGTTCCATTTGGTTTCTAGTGTCCAAAGTTCACGAATATCGTAATATTGGTATTTAAGAGTAGGCCTCCTGAGTTCAGAAAACCATCTCTCCAAAACAATTTCAAATATGAGAATATAGTTGCCAAATACACTTCAATATTTGACACACTATGATTATTAGTCATATTTTTTTTTAATTTACAGCTTCCAATGAAAATAAACCATAAGTGCAACTTTGAACATAAATCGTCTTTTATGAAATGTTTTAACCTGTCATTTATCATCGCATATATTTACTGTTTAGGTCAATATTTTTGTTATTATTTTTATTATAAAATTTTAATGAAATAAAATTAGGCCCAATTTTGTTTATTAGTAACAAATAGTAATGCCTCTGCCTCTCTGGCGAATGTGATCTGGCTCTGGAATCACTGAATTTTCAATTCGCCCTACTTTAATATCGACTTCTTTCCATAAATCACTGCATGTTTAATAATTTTCTTAACTACGTTACCGAACATGCAATATTTTATTGCATGTTAGGTATCCAAGTAAGTGTCTTAGCACTAAATTACATGATAAAATAGGTACACTTGTGTTACATGTTTGTTCTTTCCTTCAAATACTACCCAAGAATTGCTCTTCAGACGTAAAAAGGACGTCCTTCTTGTTAAAATATTTTTTTTCAAGTTGTATTCTGGAGTAACTAGCTTCTTTTATCTGCTCGGACTTCTCCCTAATTCTAATGATCTCAACTCACTTTTCCCTTGTTTTCTCTTATAATTCCTCCATTCCCCCGAAAGACCTCTTGCCCACTCGATCATAGTCACGCCACTTGATTACCCAACAATGCAGGTTTGCTGCCTAGACCTGCGGTGGGCTCGAGACGCTGTCCTATCCCTCGTCCCGCTGCTTCTTCTGAGGGCTGCCCTCTTGCAAGCGGGAACAGAGAAACTGTCTGAAGGGAGGCCATTTGGATGACAATCTTTTCCTACAAAATGTACTTGTGCTTTTTTTGGATAAACTCAAGTTGCTTTAACTGTATTCTGTCTTTTGTCATATTCTGTCTTTCGTAACTTAATCGTACATAATAAATTAATAAAATAATAAAAGTTAAATAATACATTTCATTATCACTTTTGAAACATTTCTTGGTCCAAAGACGCGCCCAATCCAGGCTCTCGTCTTGGCTCCGCCCATGACTGGCTCTTGGAAATTGTCCTCTGGGCCACTTCATTGGCGGTGGGCGTGATCTCACATGCACAGAGCGGTCCGCCAATTTCGCATTAATTTTCACGCTAATAGAGGCGCGTGGTGCGGCATATTTCATTGTATATTTTAGGAAGAATTCATTACATATATCTCGCTCTTATTTCTTTTTTCGGCCGAGGGAAATGAGGCGGATGGGCCGGCAGCTTCGAGTGGCCACTCTTTCCCACAACACGAAAGCATTCGCTCTCCATTTTTTCTTTTATAGGCTTTTACGCCTTGCCAGAAAAAGTCGTGGCAAATATGCAGCGTAAAATATGTACCACTAAATATGCAAAATAAAACACACGGACGGCAGGCTGTCAAGGAGCGTATGGGAATTCGTGAAGGTTGCCCAGTGAATTTCTTGAGCGTGCAAGAGTTATGTCGCTTGGCCGAGAAAGGCTTTTCTGTTTCTGTGTGGCGCTATACTTCAAAGCCTGGCAGGCCTCGCTTCCCTGACGTGGAGAAAATCATCCGCGACGAATGAAACCAAATCGAAATGTCGGCTCTGTTGACGGTTGCTGCTTGGCGTCGTTAGGCCTCTTTAAGAGAACGAGTACATTGAAATTTTCTTTGCACGTTGTTTTCTTTTAGACACATTTTTGTAGTTCATGAGCGCCTTATTTTATAAAAGGGCAGTCACGACGTTTCCTTCTTTGTGAATCCATGGAATAAAGAATTACAATATGTATGTGGTTATGGTCATGCCAGTCAGATGTGATCATTGTAACGTTAATACTGTAGTACACACTCGTGCAAAATAATGCAGTTATGCTAAATGTAACGAAGATTCCGTTGAATTGACAAACATTCGAGAATACTTTGCTATTTTCCTTCTTTCCTTTTATTCATTCACAACAGATTTATGATAAATATATAAATTATTCGCAAATATTTTCGCTTACATTAACATTTATAGGTTCAAACACTCAAATAATAGTACGGATCTGATTAATAACTTTCTTGTAGGTTTTTTAACTTGTCATTTTATTACATTACCACACCTCAAAGGTGAGATAATTCCACTAACAGGGTCGAATAAAGGTGAATTAGTTACACATTTATTACTTAGTTTTTTTATTGATGCTCCCAAAACATAATACTTTATTCTTTGTACTTCAAAAATAGCTCACCAAAAGGCCGCTCACGAGACAAGGGAAAAGAACGAAGAGTTGATAGAAAGACTCGATTCGATAAGTCGGGCCTTAATGTAACCTACAAATCAAATAGCATTTAATTGTTTCTTCGTGCAGTAAAATAACGTGAAATTCGTTCTGGAGAACATTATTGTGCGAATGATTTCCTTCGTCTTGGTTTTGATTGTTTAATCACCCGATGTTTTGGTAAATTTTATTTTTGTTGTCTTAAATGATTAAAATATAAACAGAGAGCTGCTCTTGGCTTTCTTTCCCTTAATTTTAATGTCTGAAAGAAGTATGAAACTGTATGCAGGATTTTACATTTTCCTGAATACATCTTCTCAACGGCCCTGGACATAAACATATCCTGCATTCGTGGTTTCCAGTGAGAGCTGAAGCGTGTTCGTTCCGCGAGCGCTCGCGAGATGGCAGCAGTGGTATCTAGCCGCTGGCCGCCGCCGCCGCGCTGCCACAAATCTGTCGCGGGCGATTAGGCCTCTTTGTCGCGGTAGCGGTGGCAGCTCGCGCGAGAGTTATGGGCCTGCCTTGAATTATATGGTTAGGCGAGATTAAAGGGAAACCCTGCAGCTTTATTCCGTTTCCTGCGCTTTTTACCTCGTATATATTGTCAGATTTTCTCCTCTCGGCTGCATGCTCATCTTTAAAAGTGGGATTCGGAGGGATTTGTTCCCTCTTCTTAAGGCGTAGCTCTACAAAGCACGAATGCCTTTTTAATGAAAACTTAAAGGCAATGAGTACAAGGATAAATACTTTATTTATTAATTATCTCCGGTTAAATGGCGACTCGTTTGCTCTGACGTAATTCGGGCCGATGACGGACGAGCGAAGGGGCCCAGCTGCAACTTCAGGCACGTTGTCAAGCCTCATGTTTAGAGCCTTCTGCAAGAAGGCGAGTAGTTCCAGAGCCAGGGCAGAATGTACGTACTTATCTATCAAATTTGGAGGTAAAATATGCAGTCAATACAATCGGCACTAAACAACGACCGCTCTTAACGACTCCTCTATGTACCTATCACAGTCTAGTAGATATAGAAAATAAGTTGGTCTTCTCTCGAATTCAGTGTAAAAAGAATAATGGAAACTAAATTATTTATATAAAAGTATATACTGGACTTTGCATTGCCTTGGGACGTCAAGGTGTTTCTGCATGCCATTACAAGTACCCTTATAAGTCATGGCTTGTGTTACGGTGTTGTCAACGCACTGCGCACTGCAGTGACGTGCGCACGTGTTTGCGAAGCGTCAGACGCCGTCGTGCAGACAGCATTACGGCCTCTTGTGCGCCACCCGACAATTATCATTACGTCGCTTGAAATTGCCGCAGCGGCGCATGACGTCGGATGGCGGCGACAGCGCATATAAAGCCGGATGACGGCGGGGAAAGGCGTTGGATTGCGGCGTGCAGGGGGTGCGCAGAGAGAAGCGCTGCGTAAACAAGGGCGCGGGGACGCGTAGCCAGAGCAGAAGGCCATCTGGGACAACGGGAGATGATGCTTCTATTCACAAGAACTACTCATGATCTCGTCCGAACAGGTGACGAGGCTGGGAATTGGCCATGTGGGAAGCAAAAAAAGGAAGTGTCCGCGTGGTCGAAGAAGGGGCGATTGGCGGTGGATGGTCGACATGAGAGGAAGGCGGTGAGCGGTGAATGGCAGACATTAGATGGTAGGAGATGAACAACAGGCCTTCAGCGGTAGGCGGTGAGAGGCAAACGGTGACCATTAGATGGCGAGAGGTAGGCGATGGACGTGGACGATGAACAATGGAGGTCGGTGGGCGTGATGGGAGACAGATAATGCTATAAATTGACTGTCCTCTGTCCGAAAGGTCCTAGGTTGCGAGTTCTGACGGCGGCGGTGGGATTTTCGTCACCTAGATACATAGCTAGTTCGAATTCAGTCGGTGGTGGAGGATAATTTTATCGGACGGCTGCTCTGAACGTGATTTTCGTGGTTTCTCCGTTCACCACTAGATGAATGCTGGATCAGTACTCTAACAAACGGACTACGAACCGCGTGTGATTTTTCCTTCCTGTTCCTTGTCTATCGTCATCCCTTACTTACTGAAACATGTCCGACGTTGACTGGTGCCAATTTGAAACAAGCCCCGTCTTTCTATTTAAAAACAAGTCCCACTTGGAGCGACATTTTGAATCATAATTATTACTGATAAATGTGATTTAGGCGCCAGGAAAAGCATGCACTTCAATGATAATGATTCCTACGTAATTTAAACATCTCTCATTCCAAAATTATGTTGTGCTAGCTCAGTTAATTGGGGTTCGAAGTTCATAATTGTTGCTACTTACTCTGCAACCAATTATTCAATCTGCCATACTTACGGAGTGACAAGGAATCTGAAAATCTTATTAAAATGCTGGATTGCACGTAACGAACAATGATAATCAGCTTTCTTTCAACTAAATGGATTAGAATTTATTATAATATCAATTATGATTCTGTTGCAAGTTAAACAATTATTACATTGATAATCAAAAATGAATTGATCTTTGGTCATGATCAGTTTTCTCTATAATTACAATAGTTATAAAACCTTGTTATTAATTCGTGGGTCTTCGCGTTCTCTCCATTTCTTCGTTCGATGGCGCCCCATAGAACTTTCTCCGTCGACGCAGCAGAATCTTGCTTCTGGATAAAGTCCTCGCCCAATGACCGTGATCTGATTCCAAATTCTCCCGGCGATACTATTATAATCCGTGACTTCCATCACTTGCGTCTCGGGTGGACGCCTAGACACTTATTTACTTCCTATAAGAACGCTCTATCCTAATATAAGAAACGATAGTTAATGTTATACAACTGTCAATTACAGTCTTTTTCTCGACCTGGTAAAATATATCAGGAACCGACCCGCTCATCACCGCGTTGCTCGAGCGAATGAATGTTCTTATAAAAACTCGGAAGCATCCGAATTTTATATATTTTTCTTTTGTCTCTCAAAACAATGCTTATTCCGCCTCTGCTCTGACATTTCAACCTAACGAAAAATATCCTTAACGCCGGTTGTTTATTTGTCACATAGCGACCCCCTCGCGATCGTCTATTGACATCCTTATATTCTAGGTCATATAAAATGACATTTCCAAATTAAAAATGGTTCTTCATTTTGGTATATCACAATACGCACACTTACATTTACAGGCAATACACTACTACTACACATGTCGGGAGACCAGACCTTGTCCCGGCGGGGGCGGTGCTCTGTTGGTGGGAGATACCTGGTTGGGGAAAACCCCGCAATCCGAATTTCGGCATCCAGCGGGAGATCACTGCCACCTCCCGCAACAAAACCTGCATTACACGAGTGGTACTTGTGACACTAGGAGTTGACGTGCCCGGCATCAGTTGGTTGGAAATAGCCGTGGGCAGGGCGTTGACCGTGCAGTCGGCGGCAGCGCCGTCCTCGGGCGCGGCGGGCAGGCTGTCTGCGCGTTCGCGTTCGCCGGCGCGCGGCGCATTCAGCTGTTGCGGGCGCGGAGGGGCGCCGCGCCGCCCGGCGACATGCGATGACAACGCTATTCGCAGGGCCACCTCTGCCTTGTCTGGGCTGCACTCTCATATCTTGACGTCGGGCCTTTATTTGCTACCTTCGGTCTTTTGTTGCGACCCGCTCTCGGAAAGGATACCGAACATGTATTGTTTATTGCTCCAAGTCATTACGTTCATAACTCGTGGTTCTTCTCTTCGTAAGTAGCTTCTTGGGACAGATCTCCTTAGTTGGTAGGTACTAGCACAGACATTCATGAGTGGTACTGCGAGTTGATAGTAAAGGGGAAGGTGGTTATTGACACTGCTGTTGGGGATAATGATGTTTTGCGGCTTTTACCCAATACGAATACTTTTCCAAGGAGGCTGTTTGTCGATGTGCTTACATGGCATAACAAGTGTGATTATTTTGTACCCCTAACCATTCTCTCGAACTATAAAAAAGTGCGAAGTTGCATAAATATGACGTATATTTTTTGTTAAACATGCAGTATCATCTATTAGCCGTCAACAGTAATTTGTTGCTCCCCTCGTCCGCTCGTTGAGGGAAGCACGGAGGGTGCACGCATTCACCAAAGTAGCATTCGCTTGGCTCCCTTCCCAGCGCAGCGCCTGGTGGCGCTCCTATCTGATGGCGCGACCATCCGCATCCCGCTGTCAGGAGGTCGTTCCGGAGATGTGATAGAGGATCTCGCATCGCCGGGCAGGGGGAGGGGAAGGGGAGGGGGCCACGCGCCGAGCCGCGCACGCCCCTCCCCACTCGCCACGTGGCCGGCGACGCCGATTTATTTATTTCCTCGACTCGAAAGACACCCTCGGGAGAAGAGAGAGGTTTGCTGCCCAGAAGGGATGCAAGCAATCACCTCTGGAGTTTGCTCCTTCGATGGGAATTGGAAGGAAAACTCTTAAACGGCGGAGAATTATCCAACTTCATTGACCCTTAAATTACCTGGTTGTGATATATTATTAACATCAATATAATAAAATTGCAATATCTTTTGGGTAGTCTATATAAGTAACAATCTGTATCAAACATTTCAGGGTTTCTTTTGATGATGTGTTGAAACTGGGAAAAATCCATTTGGTAAGTAAATCTCTAAAATTAGATCATTGGCGTTTACAGAAATAGATTTACGAAAGATGTTGTGGAAATTATGTATTTCTGCTTGCAAGCTAGATATGTGATTGGTGTGATTTAATCCCGAATATTAACGGATTTCAACTGGTCGTAGTTATCGGTTTTGTCGAAACAAAAGTGTCACCGGGCTAGCTCACAGTTGTAGTTCAGATGTGTAGTGCTAACAGTTCAAAAACACTAATGGTCTCTTTGTTTCAGTTATTTTAGATGCGAACAACGTACAAGAGATCTGAATAATGAGTATTAAAAAAATATCAGTATCTTCCTTTGGTACTATTCAATTTATAATTTGTCAAATTCTCCAAGAATCAATAAAATGCAATTGTGATAAGCACAGTTCAGAGAAGCGTGTCTGCAGCATTTGCTCAATGGATCAGGGAAACGACGAAAAACCCGATCGAACATATAACATATTCAAACATAACCAAGAGTTCGAACAGAAGACAATGCTTATTATGAAATGCTTTTAGCATCTGAAGAAAAAGGTAGTGTTTGAATGCGAGACATTTTGTCGTTAGATAGTCGTTGCCTTTTCTTATTTGAAAAAAGAAAAAGAAACAAACAATGCTTTAAATTTATTTAATTAATTTAAATGCTTGGCAGTAAACAACGTATGTGTAGCATAGCATGGATTACAATTATGGTCTTTAACCTTAGCGTTGCGCACGGCAATAGACAGCATTATCGTTCTTGTGCGCATGCGCAGCTCGAGTTACTCATCCTCCTTGAACATTTTCGCCTGCAGAGAAGTTTCAGATTGAAGTCTATTGCTGTACGGCATACCACACAAAAACTCTCTCATGTCCACACTCACGAGCAATGAGGGATCGGGACATGTTCACCTGTAATTTTCCCGTTCGCGTAAATATGAATGTATGCGGTCGCAAGTCTTAGAGTAAAACTGTCAGACATTGGTTTCTAAATTTATCCAGGACATCCGTTTATGCTGAATCGAATCCGTCTGTGGGCGCTAACCAGTTTTGTGTACAGTTATACTGAATCTGTGAAGGAGAAAGATGTTCTGTTAAGCAAGGGAGCCGGGAAACCCAGCGGATAAAACTCAGTGTGTGTAAAAGCCCTCGAAATAAAGTTAAGCACAATATACGCAGATCTGCAGATGTTAAATGCGTCTGTCAGCGACTTCGAGGTACTATTCGTATTATTCGTAAACATGACAGGCAGAAACCTGGACGGCATAGAGACACAGTAATAAGGCGATGCATGCAAAGTGAAACGGTCATCTTGTGTGTCTACAGAGCGCTTCAGTTCCAGTGGAGATAGGTGGTACAGGGCATAAACTGATGTCACTGCAGTGTCTCTGACGGAGGTTCAAGAGTTTTAGTCCCGAGAGAGCTAGGATTTTCGACACTAGTTATAAAGCGAATTCACCCATTGCGTGGAGGAGAATTCTGGCGGTCAGCTGCTCTGATCGGTAGGTTTCCGTGGTTTCTCCGATCAACAACGGAGCAGTCCGCGCACAAACGCGGCCCGGAAAGCGCGAGATCTTTCCTTTTCCTTTGTCTCTGCCCACCCTAAACTTACACACAGTTACACTTACACTGCACAACACTACGGCACATGGGGACACCGGTCGGGATCTTAGAGCTTGTCCCGGCTGGGGCGACGGCGCCCCGCTAGTGGGAGAGTCGTGGTTTGCGAAATCCCCCCTAACCGACGGATAGATCTCGCCGTCCAGTGGGGGAAGATCACCGCCACATGCACTACCAAGTGAAGAATCCATCTGGTGTTGCGGTTGTGCGCTGAGCGCGACAGCGACAGGCGTCACGGGCGCAACGAGGTGTCGCCGGCTAATGGGCCTTTGTGCGCGGGCGACGCCCATTCGCCGCGCCCCGCGCCGCATCGCCGCCCCAGCCGTTCGATCGTCACCCTCGGCCTTCGCTTCTTAACCAACGTTCCCTAATCGTTTGGTATTTCATCACGTTATATTATTATTGTTCATGTCGCCTCAGATCATGCCGGTTCTTCCATGACGTCCGACATGTGGAACTGAATTCTTCAAGGAGCTATTTGATCATTCTCTCACTCCACAAAATGTTCATTTTGCTCAACGAATGGAAATTTTTTCCTCAATAAAATCTGTCATCAAAACTAGTTCTTTCAATCAAACAAACATTTCACATCAAAACTACTTCTATAAATTGAGTATGTTCAATTTTTCGAAAATATGAGAATAATTTCTTATTGTGGGTGGTGTTTCAGGATGTATGGAACGGACTTTTGTATTCATGTATTACCTTTAAATGAATTAATTTTTGGCGTGTAATGCGCAACGATTATTAATGAGTTTTAGAAGTGATAACTGAGATGTGTTAATATGGACCGAAACTACGGTGTTATATTTTTACGTAACCGTCAGAGGTGAAAAAGTACGTGCTGTTAAGCACCACTAGTTTAATAACGTATGCCTATCTTTAGAAACTATTCCATGCGTCTTTGTGCCAGGGAAGCAAATGTATGAAATGTGCCCCATGAAGCAAACAGAACTATTAGGTAATGCCATCTTGTTTTTTTGTTGTAACCTATTCTACTCGTACAGAAGTAGTTTTTTAAACATAAAGTCAAGTCTGTTTTTTTAAAAATTAGTAGTTTTTGCGCAATTTCTTCCTGTCGGAAAGCAAGTTCTATTTCCCCCCAAAACGGCTCCCAATATTTTTATTGTATTAAGAAGAACTTCCAGGTTGCTTTTGGGATTTTCAGAAGGGCTATGACCCCCTATGTTAATAGGGATAGGAATTCAAAGACCCGAGATGACTGAACAATTTTGGGGTACCTCTGATGTATTCCGTATTCCATATCGACCACTGCTTTGTATAGAAATGTCGTCTATTGGCGCTACAAAACTTGTGTTGGAAGAGCGTATCTCTCCATTGCATGATGTTCCCTGAGTGCCAACAGCCGCTGGGGAGCGCTCGTGGAGGAAGAGGACGCCGCGTGGCGCAACGCTCGCTCGCGCCGCTTATTACGCGAATCGGCAGGCGACAGACAGGCGCTGACAGGCGCCGCGACGCGCCGCGACGCGCCACGGCGCATCCGCAATGGCTCGGCCACGGCCTTGGCGGCGCGAGCACTCGCAATGCGGGGACGAGACAACGCACGTTGGAGTCATCATCAACGCCTTTGTTACTGATATCGGCCGCGTGCCCAAATACCTTTTCTTGGGATAGGAGTGCGCTATCTATAGCTTCAAATCATTTATTTTCATTCTTCTTAACGGTCGGCAATCATTACAATTCTTAAAAACGTCGGCAGTTTGATCGTCTTTTCATCTGTGTTTGGTTTCTCTACGTCGATATAACTGTATATTGTTAAGAAAAATATTTACTGCCGTATAAAGAATTTACAATTGTCCAGGACTAGAGATGTGTCTCTAGAGTGTATCCAGAGAGGTCCATCATCTAATTTCCTATCCCCCATTAATGAAGAATATCTGTGTGCTCTGCGCGCGCTTGAACATCGGATATCCGGGATGTACGGACCCTAAGGGACCACACGCCACCTCCTTGTGAAATGACTTGAATAATGAAACAAATGTTTATAAATGTTAAGCAAAGCTATGGGTGCCGTACTCTATCTGAGCGATGGAAAAAGCTTTGTGTTCTCTCCTTTTCTGGGCAGAAAATCTCAGTGGCGGTTTGCCTAAGCCTTCCAGTTCTACGCAGACGGGATGAAAACAGATGAACGATAATGACGTATTGGTTTATGTGAGACATTTTAAGCAAGAAGCCAACGTCGTCACAATCTCACGCGTTTCGCGACATTCGTGCCCACATACTTTCACTCCGCGCGTATTTGAGATGCTTCTAGCCTTCTCCACTGTGGTAAGCTAATTTTAACTGGAATAATAGTTATCGTCATATAGAAAATAACATATCGGGGTATAATTCGGCCCCACAAAGAACGAGGAGACGAACGCGGCATATGAGTAGTTGATTTGCGCCAGTGAATAATAACCATCAACCTTTTTGGAGAAACCATTCATTATTTTTGGGATGAATTCTGTGGTGGCAGCGGAGATTTTGTGGTAATCCATGATAAAATATGCGGGATCAGTGAGGTATCTACCGCAATAGTAGGCTATAGTAGGCACCGCAATAGTAGTAGAGTATCTACCGCAATAGTAGGCTAATTTTAATATCACATTTAGCCAAACACGTGTTTCGGGAACGTGTTTGGCGAAAGTTTTTGTTTTTTTTATTTTAAGTCGCTATGCCCACAACGCATACATTGACTGCCTCTGAACTTGAGATCATCCCACGGGGGAAGGAGAGTCTGTTGAATGAAAGTAATGCTCTTTTGGTTCGATCACACTGACTGGAGAACTATCAGTCAACCTTGGATTTTGGGACAAATGCTATTTAGTTTCTTTTGGAAATTGTGGAAAATAATTTCAGATGTTTACGAATGATGATAAAATAGATCTACCGACAGCATCTAATAGTGCCTAAAATATCCTATTTTAATACTAAAAGTGCCAAAAAACAGATAATTTTGAAGAAGTATTATATATCGAGCATAACTCATCGACGTTTACAAAATTGTGATGATGGGAATCTTTCGTTAAGGAACAAAACATCGATGATGAAAAAACATTGGCTTTCAATGCATCGATATTTTAAAAACACCGGCATCGATGTGGCATCCTAACTCACCAATGCGCCGGCTCCCTCGAGGGCCATCCGTCCGCGGCCTCTCCCGAGGAGGCGGAAGCGCGGGCGCCGTGGGCGGCTGGCGATTGACGAGGCTGACTCGTGTGATGGTGCGCCGCGATGGGGGCGAAAAGGCGACAGAAAAGAAATCAGCTCGCACACGGGGCGGCGGAGAGAAGTGTGGAAAGGAGGTTCTGAGAAGGGAGGATCAGCCAGAGGCGGAAGTGAGGTTGGGGTGGTGACGGACTGGTTGTCTGCGGGGGAGAAACTGTTGAGAAGCAGCGCAAGGGAAGGGGAGGGGAGGGGTCGCGAACGGAGGGGTGCAGTGATTTCGCAGGTGCTCCCGAACAAAGGAGGTCTCCATATCCAAAATGTCGAGGAAGGAGGGCGAGCCGCAGAGCAGTCTGCCTCCACGACAAGGCGGCGATAAGAAGCGTCCACAGCATGCGCTGTGTCGAAAACATCTGTCCGTTACGCTACCCACCTGCATGACGCCGACGTCCGTTCTACTTTAATACGTAGGTGATGATTTAAGAAGCACGAGATAAGACTCGAGGAATGAAAGTCACTAGGAATCGTTCATGATTATTCGTCACATACAAAAAATCCGACAATATTTCGACAAAAAAATATAATAAACATTTATACCAAGTAATAAGCACTTGTGATCTGTAAACAGTAGATGTCTTCTGAGAGAGATGTTAACTAGCGTTTATACGAGAGCAGTTACATCTCGCGTAACTACAATGCGAGTAAATGCAACACTTATTGGTGACCGACCAAGCAAAAGTAAGCATTTCATCCCCATTGACGACGTTCCACTCTCCAGCAGAGCGCGCGCTCGCGCCAACGAGACCTTCCACCGGCGGCGCTGCGTGCGTGAGAACGCTTTGCAAGTCCTCCGGCGCGTGCCGCGCGTGCGCAACGCGTGCCGCGCCCGCTGCCGGAAGCCCAGCGCCGCTCGGCGCCAACAAGGCCAACGGAGCGGATGCAAAACTCAATAGATCAACGAAAACAATACAATTTACCCTCAATGTACAACAAACAAGCCAAAATAAACAACATATTGCCGTTCCATTCCTGCCTACAGTTTTTTTTCAAGCGATTGTGAACAGTAATAAAAAATAATAATAGGGGTGGAGCCACCCCGAGGTATTTTGGAAACTTCCACAAATCCACGGGAAGGGATACCCAAAATGCGTGGTGGCGCGACAGTCACATGGCATGAAGTGCTGCGCGAAAGCGAGATGATATTGCGTGTCACGTGGTCTGGAAGGTATATAAGCGAGAGCGCAAAGCGCGGGAGTGAGTTTTGAGCTGAGTGAAAACCTCGTGCGAACGCACAAAACTTGCGCCCAGGGCGGGCCGAAGACGAGCTATGCTCGTAGGGCAACCCATGTGTTGGGACGCCGCTGTGGAACATTTTTTCCACGGGTGACTGCGGTCGCCGGGGCTCTACGCTGTACGCGTAAGCTCGCCGAGGAGTGGCGAGGGCCACGAGTCAGGCAGATTTGCATCATTTAAGGATCGCTCCTGCGATCGGGGGATAGGGTCTATCAGAGCTGTACATAACTGATCAAACTATTTATTTGTAAATAGAGTGTAGTTATTTATTTGTAAATCTGTGACACAGAATACTTTCTGTCAACATTCTGACTGAAAATAAGCATTATCATTGAAGTCCTCTCCCTAGTAATTATTTACCATACAACTGACATTGATTAAGTAGGAGCTATTAAAACACATTTGTAAGTATGTAACATTGTATAAATGCCTACAAGTTTTTGAACTTTGCAATTTTCACTGATGGCTAAAACATATTACTGAATTAGAATGTCTGAATATCATTTTTTCTATCTGATGCTTATTTTCTTTGTTCTCGCTGCAAGCATTTCCAAATCGTCGTGTAAAGTCTCATAAATTAATAATTGATTTACAATCTACAGAACTTTCATTTTTTGACAGATGCTTTGCTTTGCTCGTACAATTAGTGTGCCAAGTCTTCTAATTGCATGTAAGATAATTAGTTTTTGACAGATCCTTGTTTCTGTTATAGGGGGCAAGTTTAGTTGAAAGTGATTAAACAAATTGCATGCAAAGTAATAAAAAGGTGCAATGAAAATACCCAATTTGACTTTTGTGACCCCATATCACCTAATGAAAATTACCACGAACATCAGTCTTACCTGCCTTTACCTCAAAATATGTAATTAAAATTGCTTTAAAAGATAATTTGTTTATTGATTGCCACTTGAAAGTCACTAATCGCTTCCAACGTTTCGCTTCGTGAGCCGCCAGTTTCCAAGCAACACCCTGTTGCTTCTTGGTCTAGCGATTATCCCCTGCGAAGCCTCGAGCTTGGAGGACTGTTAGGCAACAACGCAAGCAATGAAGTTTGCAGGCGCATTACCGCGCGGAGCGACGGGGGCTCCAGCGGCGCAGGAATTTGTTTGGAGAAGCCTTGAAGAAGCCTAATGACGAGCGCCCGCCCGATTTACACGCGCATTCCAGCCGCAACCTCGCGCGCGGCCGTCCACAAGAAGCCCGTGATTTAGATGTCTCGCCAGAGGTCGCCCCCCCCCGCCCCCCATTCAGTCGCGCCGCTGTGGGGCCTGGGCCCTTCGCCTTCGCCGCGGGGGCCTAGGCGGCGTTGGGATGTGGCACACATCGCGAGTCATTGCTTCAGCTCTTAACGAGAGACTCCATCAAGACGATGTTCGCATGTTGTACTTGCACGTTACTCTAATATACTCTTCACACTCTTGTGGCCAGGATTGCTTCATAGGCCCAAGTTGAGGTTTTGATCACCTCCGGTCGCATTGTAAATGATATTTCAATACGACGATGTTCTCATGCTCTGCGTGCTCAAAATAATCCCTCGATTCTTGCCTTACCTGAAATTCATTCCGATAACACGAAATCATGTTTTCATTAGCAATCTTCAACTGTTGCACTCTAATAATTATATACGTCACTAGTAATTATGTGTAATTAGTAAATAATTAGTAATTGGTTTTAAGATGCTGTGGGATTACGTCAAACAAGGCAGAATGCAATGAACCATTTGGCACAATACCATGTGAGGAACTCTCTTTAGCTGTAAAATGTAGTATGTTTTTGCTTTTTATTGAAAACGTCATTTCTTATTAACTTTGATGGAATTATATATTTCGACACGTTGGCGAACTATACTGAACCCTGACTTAAGCTGTCACCAATGGTTCCGGTAATTGGTCGTTATTATAGGTGGCAGCCTATTCATGATTATGAGGTTTCTGGAAGCGAACGACAAAATCTAATTGTGCTAGTTGCAATGAAATGACGTACGTTCTCTTTAACATTTAATTTCCATGAAAGACAAAATACAATTTAAACATGGTATTAGGAATTATTTATCTCATCTCGGGTAACATCAAAACACACCTTTTATCTTTACCCGTTCTCTTAGTCAAGAAACTCACTTTCCTCCCTCCCCTAAATCAAACTAAACTGGAAGATGCAATTCATACATATCCTGAAGAAACTTTACAGTAGGGTCGTCTAAGGAAGAAGTTAGCAAATGACCGGATTGTATTCGCGCTTGCGGCGTGTTCCGTGAGACTTCAAGATCCCCAGAGAAGGGAAAGACGAGTTATAAACCATAGGAATGCAAATGCTGTGGAATGGGAGAAACAAACGCGTTTTTTGTTTTATGAAGAGGGTAGAATTAAAGTCACCTGTTGTTATCTGAGACAGAAAATAATCCCTCTGCGAGGTAAGAGACTGGATATCATTTCTGGAAGTAACCAGAGAGTACCTTCGTAGCAAGTTGTTAAACCAACAATAATCTCCATCACTTTTCCATTTTTGTTATAATTCGGTTGAAAATCGTTTCACATGACAGCTTAATAAAGGCCAATCTACGAAATGTGCATGGACGCCTGGATAGGGGGCAGCTGAAAAGGGATAATTAACACTTGTCTTACGGAAAAATCAATCAGTTTCACGAAACAATGACTATTAGTGGAGATGACCGCTTAATCGAGGTGGCCGTTTGGGGTGGTTTCACGATAGAAATCAGTATTGTAATTGTAATTCTTAAATCACGAACTTGCATTTACCCCGTTTCTTGACTATCACCGCTGTAGTCCAAACTTTACTCACAGTACCCACCACCTTGGCTCGTCGTCTGTACTCTGCAGCCGCTCTACGTCCGTGTCTGTACCACCGACGTCGTCGTCGCCTCCGCCTCCGTCTCTGTCCCCGTCCCCGGCCCCGGCCCCGGGCCCGCCCCCGCCCCCGCCGCCACCAACGACGGGGCTTTTTTGAAAACCAGGCAGGCCGGGCCAGGTGCGGGCCGATTCGCCACGCTCGACGCCGTCGCCGGAAACGGCCGCGGGCCGCGCTCTGATGGCGGCTAGGGTGGAGGCGGACTCGGTGGCGGTGGTAGCGGAAACGTTGAGGGCTGTGGCGGCGGCGGTGACAATGGCGAAAGCGGAGGTGGAGGCTGCAGAGATGATGATGATGGCTGTGTCGGTGGCTGAGGGTGGAGGCGGTGGCGGTGCTGAGGACGGCGAGGGCGGTGCCGGTGGCGGTGCAGCTAGGGTGGTCGCTGAGCGGTGGGGGAGTCGGGGCCCAGCGCCGCGGATGGCGAAGCGACCGGAGACAAGGGGCGTGTGGCAAAGTAGACAGCCGAGAAAGGCGCTTTGTGGGCTTTGGGATTCTTGGGATATGACTGCGGAATGCAGGACTGTCTCGATTGGGGTGAATTGTGTTGGGCTTATTTATCCTTGTCCTATTTAAGTATTGAAGCAATTGTGATGACGTAAAACTGAGACAACGGTTTAGAGGAAGAGATCTAGTCTATATAAAATTATGCAGCGTTTTGACAAACTTCCTGGATGAATCATTTCTTATATTATGTGTAAAGTATTTGAACGTGTCAGTTGATGAATGTATTTGTAAAGATAGCAATGAAATTAACTTGTTGCAGCCATGTTTTTCGTTTATTTACAAAAGAGAATGTGATCAAGATCACAAAATGATATTTTTTGTGTATCCTGATGAGAGAGATGAACGAAGTTTTCTCTCGAATGCTTTAAGTTGGAGCTTTAAGCTTTAAAGTAATCATTTATCATTGTTTATCATTTAACGTTTGGTCAGGGGTCACAATTCATTGTATATTCATATAATTTATTTGCAAAACACTAAAAGTTTGCATCTGCAATTCGACATTTTCTTGTCTGTGTAGTGAAGGAGAATCTCATTCCAGACAGCGTAGACTCTGAACTTCCAAAAACTGAAAGTAAAATAAAGCTACAAAAAATCTGTTTAAATTGTCATCTCCATTAATGAACATTTTTTTCATTTATTCAATTGAATTTACCCTACTACATGTAAATATTCCTTGTTTTAAGCGATCATCTTGCCCTTTTATCAGCGGCCGGGTCCATTTCATTGACAAACCTTTATTAAACGGCCACAATTTCTTGATGGTTTTGCAATAAAGCGGCAGAACACTACAAGAAACGGAAAACCAGTGTAATTACAATTGATTCATTAGGTTTCTTCGTCAGAATGCATTGTCTTGTATATGTAGTTCTTTATTCCTCGGCTGATTATGTTTAAAATAGCAGTAAATGGTTTTTACAGTTCTTCAGTAATTGAGTTGCAACATGAAGTCTAATTGGTAATAAAATCTGCGATAGGACAAAAATCAAAATCGGCTTGAAAAAAAGAAAGGGGTACAAAAAACCGGGAATTGCAGGATTTTCTTTCGGAGTTCTTTTAGTGCGTATTTTGCAACAGAATTTCCGGTATTTTGATGTTGAAGTGTTGATAAAAATCTAGATTTACATAAGCATACTGAACTACAAAAAGCAAAAACAGACTGAGTGTGCTCTTCCCATATTCTTGTGATTTCCCCAAAGCGGCCACTTACTCTAATGGTTATTTTCTTCCCGAGCCAATGATGGCCGCCTAACACAGGTTTCACTGTGCACAGAATCGCCTAAGGTGCATATAATAACTGCATCCTAGAGTCCACTCTTCTTAAGCCGTTTTTCTAACTCTTCAGAAAGGCATAGTCCGACTGAGCTATATCTCCCAGTTTTACTCCTTAATGTAAGGATTGATACGTATGTTTACCATCGTCTACTTAGTATTATTTTGGTAGATTACAATTGTCTCTTCTGTCTGTTTCAAGAAACATTTGCACGTCCCTTTAGCGAACTACCAACATTGAAGACCACAATTAATATTTTGTGGAGACAAAAGTTGAATCCTCCCATCCCGAGCATCTTCTTGCCCCATTTGCGCTACTTATGAATGGAAACAAAAGAATTACTCTTTTGAAGCACCCCATGAAGGAAACGGGGATAAGTCGGGCGCTTCCTCGCCCAAGTGCGCCTCGGAGGTGGGGCGGCTGCAAGAGGCCGCTCCTAGCCCTTGCCCGTCGCCCACGCTTCCCACGGTTATTAGAGAAACAAACAGCGCCAAGAATCTAAATTGGTATTAGTTTATAGTAGTTTTAGGGTTGGAATAACATTTATGATGTTTGTTGGTTTGTTATGCGTATACACAAATTATTAAACGTTGCGTTATTCTTACAGACTTCTTAAATTGTTGTGAATTGTTTTATGAGAATGAGGAAAATATAAATCCCTGCGTACTTCTTTATTTCTCTTCTGAAGTTGTTAATGTTCCAAAGTACAAATATAGGTGATTGTACATGCATTATAAAGTAAGATAATATTCACATCTTAATACGTGACATTAATTGATGGCAATATGGAAGGTTAGAGAACGCACGTGGGGTTATTGCTAAACGCAGTTAATGAATCACGGTGAATCGATATCACCAACATTGCCAAGGACTTCGTTGTGCGTTGTTCTTGCAAACAACAAATTCATCTCACGAACCCTCAAGAGTTTTATAAAATGTGCAAAGAACATAATCTAATTTGCGCGTTGCAGGTAAGTTCAGGCAAAGAACATTTGTGTGGTTTGCTGTTTGCACCTTCCACCAAAATCGCGGCTATGTGATGAGAACCTGTGACGTGTGAGCGGATAGAATGCAATGGAAATGATGTTCACAAGATGTTGGGTGAGCAACATGAATATAAATAATTCATTGAAAGTTATAATTAATAACACAGAGAGATAAAACTGACACTATATTATTAGAATAAAAATTCTGAAACCCAATGAGAACATTAATATTAATAATAGTAATATTTATATTTTGACTGCTGCTGAGCATTGACTGGTAGCTATAAAATGCAGACATTAAAGTTACTTCTGTAAAACAATAATGCGTAATAAAATACATGATTGATAGTAATGCAAATGCACAAACAATATACGATAGATCTATATACATAACAATTAGAAAATAAAACCAAATAATCATGCAAAATTCACTTACACTACACATTTGTACGCACCCAAAACATCTGCACAACAATGAAGTACATAAGAACTTGTACATAACAAGAAATGTAATAGAGGAGATTTGTATTTATTGTATCCGCTGGAGCAGCCACAAGTTGTTTCTCGTGGCCGGGGGTGCCCCGGCGGCGGGCGACGACGTCTTTATCGCTGGGGCGGGGCGGGGGGTCTCATTGTCCCCCGCGATTCGCCACGCGCCGCCCGCCGCCCCTGTCACCGGCGGCCGCACCCCCTCTTTATGTATCTGGCTCCGCGCCCCACGGCGGCGCGCCGCGGCGGGGGCCCTGTGCCTCTGGGCGGGCAGTGCGCGCCGCCACACTTACTGAACCAACTAGAGAGCAATATGTCCTTGCTCACTTGACGCAATTGTACAAGCATAAAAACAAGAGGGATAAGTGGTGTGAAAGAGGAGATGGAAACTAAAGAAAATAATATTGCAATTGTAAGAATTGTAACGACAGTGTCTAATAAGATTGTTGCTTTTGGGAGTAGACCACGGCAACCCACTCAAGCAAAATTGAAGTATTTCCATTTCCATTTTTTCTGGATGTTGGGTAGCCACTATCGAAGTTGTGCAAAAAATACAGTAATACATGCTATATCATTTAATACGATAAATAACCGTTTTATGTTGATCTCCTGATAAACGTAATTCTTTGAACTATCTATTGCGTCCACAGTAAAAGTTACCTAAAAATGATTCTGATGCGAAGCGCCACAATATTTGGAGAGAGGGCCCAATGGCACAGTTCAGAATCCAGAATCTCAACACGGCCATCGACACGGTTATCGATCACGCGAGCATGTTGAGATGTAATTATGATGATATGATGAAGGTGATGCGAGTAATAATCACGAGAGAGACTGATGTTAGAACGACAGGCAGAGAAAACGGGAGAACCCCGAAGGTGATGGCACTCGCTTTGTTCACCAAACTTCCGCTGGAATGGGACCCCGTCCCTGACCCAAGAGGTGGAACGCTGTTGTGGTGAAAGATTTATCAAGAGATCTCGATGCTGCTGCCATAACTACTTTCGCTTGTGCATTGTCGATTCCCAATTCCTCCAGCTGTACACCTGTCTGCCCAAAGACTAGTGATATATAAGAGGCCTACTACGTCGTGGGGCATTCAGTCACTAGGCTGCAAATAAAGAGCATTTTGCACCCTTTTTTCTTCATTGGTTTCCATCCTATTTCACACCACTCCACAAAGCTTTTTAGACTTAAACGATTGTCTAAAGTGGCCAGTGTCATACTACGTCTCCATTATTCTTAATTTTCCTTTATTTATTTTTCTCTAGTTAATTCAGAAGATGGATGAATTTTCATTTAAGTCAAATTGATTCAAGTAAACTTTCTATACCAACCGTACTGTATTTTCCATACTTACTATATAACACAAAAATCTCTTTGCAATAATTTGCGCAAATAGGTTTTCATAAGAAGCCGTAATATGTTCAAAATATTTTCATTATTTTCTTCTGTATATTTGGACAATTTGAACAAAAAATTACTTAGTAAGATGATGGCAAATTTATAATATTTATTTACCTTTGTTTATGATATTTGTGCCAGCGGGGCACCACTCCAATCGCGACTAGTTCCAGCTCCGGACTGGCCTCCCGACGTGTGTGGAAGTGTAGTAGGGTAAAGTAAGGAAAGGGGGACACGGATGAGAAAGGAGTGTTCGCGAGCAGACAGTGGCCTGTTTGTTAGGGAACTGCTCCGGCATTCGCAAGATATCGATCAGAGAAACCACATAAAACTTCCTATCAGAAGCCGGTCGCCAGAATTCTCCTCCAGACCGCGATTCAATTCGACCCGGCTCTACAGCTTGTGTCTAAATTTCACGTCGGTCGGGACTCGACATCTGGGACCTCCCGGTCAACGATATTGCGGAGGAAATGGTGTTGCCTTTGAGTGACCGCAGCCGGCCAAACGTCATTATTTGTCTGCATGTGCACTGTCGGCCCGACAGCGCCACTCGCCCACTGTGCGCAGGCGCAGGCGCGGATGCCGCGGCCATCTGCCGTCTCTCTCCGGCGCCCCTCGCTGCCCCCGGAGCTGCCCCCTCCGGGAGCCCCCCGCCGCGCCAGCCCTTTTGCGCGGTTAATCCGCGCGTTGACAATGGATGAGCAAAGAGATCGGCGGGGCGTGGCTCAGACATTGGCCTCAATTACAAAGGGGGTTGCGATCGTCGCTCTTTGTTCAACGCAACGGGGTGCGCGCGCTCTGGAGAACCCCTAACAAAACAAGTGGTGTCCCATAAGCGTGTGTCGTTTCAGTTGTATTTGCTTTCCTCCTTTGCCGGGGGGTTGTTTGTCAGATTTCTATCTTTTACGATAGTTTATTTTCGTCCGTATTCTTTGGATTGAAAATAACTAAGTGCAAATTGAATTTACAAGCATTCCAATTGTTATTTGTTAACTTTAATGGTTACGTATGCTTCCGCCTTGTATTTGGCCAGTCATTCAAATTGCAACTAAGACGTTGTAAAATATTGTATATCGTTTACGAAACAAAATTAATAAAATTCACCCCATTACTTACCTTGATTTCCGTCAAGTGCTATTTTAATAGAAAAATTATCATTTGGGTGAATGCAGCTATCGTTTTAAAATATTTTAAATGAAAATAGGCATTTTTTAATAATTGACGACGCCAGTGTGATGGGATACCAAAGATTCTCTAATTGAAATTGTAAAGAGTTCTGTATTAGGGAACATGAAATACTTGCTTTCCCATATATATGCTCTGTAGTTTTTTTCAAAATTATTTTCGAAATCTCCAATATTTAGAAATATGGAGCTTTACAAAAGTCAGATTTAAATGCTTGCTGAGGCTTTCGGGGAATTCTGAGCACTTGGGAAGGGAAACATAATTAGAATTTCCTTAGACGTTCTTAGGAACTTTATGCGAATGGGTATTTATAAATAAATCTGTACGGTACAAGCTTTCTCAATAAAAACACGTGGCTTGTTTAATTGTGAAGTATACTGTAAAATAACTGTTGTGAAAGTAGAGAAACATAGAGGAGCCCGAGTGGAGACCAAACAAGGAATCACACACGATAGCTCGTGTGGCACGCATTGTCCTTTTCTTTCGAAGAATCTTCGTAACTTTATTATGCCGTATTTCGTGATTCGATGGAGCAGTGCCTTCGTAAAAACGCACTTACAAGGTTATTCCGTATACCAAACATTCTTTTCCTTGAGACAACATACTTTACGAGATAATTAACCTTTCAACTGAAAATCACGCATGGCGTGCACGTCCCCTTCTCATCGACTTGTTCTCCCAACGCGTGCACGGGCCATACCTTATTCTACGGGAAACAGACAAGATGGCGGCGAGACTCGTGTTTTCGGGCCGGGCCCTGACCACGCGGGTTCCCACGGCTTGGGAACGGACTGGAGGCGGGCAGGTCCGGTTGCTGCTGCCCACCCCTTCCTGACGCAAAACATTGCTCTCCACCGTCACCAGTATGTGAATGCCAGAATCTCCGGTGGTTATATTCCTCTCCCTTCAGTCATTCGTTGCTAAGACGCTTTTTTCCTTTTGCTACCATTCTTGTGTCCATTCGTCTTTCCCTGGCTACCGCTTTTTTAAACCTGAATCGCATGTTTCATATTCTACTCGCGTTGAACCCTCTTCACCAACTTATATGCTCCTCTAAATTTGACACTGGGATATCTCGCCGCCATCACCAGTAAACTCAAATCAATCTCTCTCCTTTTTGCAAATCATTCCATCGATACTTTGAGTTGTTTTGGGTGCTACCTTACACCCATAATGGGAAACCTCGTCCTTTCTTACGAGTCGCATTCCCATCTTCTTTTATAATTCTCCCACATCCAAAACCACCCATCGCTATTTTCCGCCGCCACCACACGCGCAATTGATTCTTGTTAATGTTCATATTATTGAATATAATGTGTTTATGTCACTATCCGTGATTTCAACTAGTTTGCCCTTGTCCTTGCCCTTTTCATTGTCTTCGCACGTCCTCCACAAATGAGGCTTCCCCACAGCGCTTCGCCATCACCCGCGTTGCATTGGCGCCCGCGCGCCCCTCCCCGCCCCGTCGCATTTCCACGCGCCTCGAAAAACGTCGTGACTAACACGTGTACCGGGCGCTGGGCGGCGGTGCGCGACGTGAGTTATTGCCGAGGGCTTTTTACTGCGCGGTATTTGGTTTCAATTGCTCCCATAAAACAATTGGAAACGGGCGCCCGCAACGTTTTTCCCGGGTCGCCGACTTGTGGCAGCAGCAGAAGCCACTCCGGGTGGCGGAGAGGAGGAGGGGAGCGGGGTTGCCCCTCCCCCTTCCGCGTCAGCGCCTGCCCTCGCCTTTGGCACACGAGCCTCCTTCGGAAAGCGAGTTCCTTCAGAAGACGGGAAGCAGGCACGGCACGATAGGTGCTGAATAGAGGTGGGCAAACAACTTCGGTCTTTCTGTAGTGAACAATTGATCAAATATTCATTAAAATTAATTAATCACAAATGAGGAAATGGAATACGTGTTAATTTCATTGCAATAGCGAAACATCCTTTTCTCCCTTTTCTTCCTTACCTGATCACGTGATTTTTGTATTCGCAGGAAGCAGGTTATTTTTCTTCCTTTATTAAAAAAATGTTTATCTTACCACCTAAAATGTAATTTGTTCAATAGCGTTAATGAACAGTATAGGTCGCCGAACAGAGTGATAGTTTAAATGTTTTGAGATACGGTTTTCGACGATTAAATCATTCTGGAGTATTATAAACAAATAAAAGTTATCCAGGAATAAAGTGCATGTTAACATTACTTGAGCTGACGATATTGATATGTATTTATAGGGTATTTTGAAGATGAATTAGAAGTTTATTTTTATTATGAAAACATTTCAAGATACAATGTATCTTAGGCGCGGTACTTACTGCCATGTTCTAAAACGATTGAAACGTCATTGCAACGAAATTGGATTGAGACACATTCTTTAACTGAAATATTGTGAAGAAGGGCCCTTATCGTAGGACCTTGCAGTGATCTGTAGATAGATGTTCGTAATCAGCATTACCATGTCGCAAAATTGTGTGCTAGGACGGTTAATCAATGTGATATAGATAGCTGAATTCTTTCTGACGAAGTGATAGTCCCTTATGACGAATCTAGTAGATTACATACCAACTCCTTTATAATTAAAAATACGTAATATTAAATTCCGACAAAATAAATGTCTAACTGTTGTCTATAAATGTGGTATGTTTATCACATTCACATTAATGTATGGCATAAAATAACATAATACAGTTTTTGGTAGAGACTCGGTAAAATTACGTGTTTAGAGCTAACCTATCCATTAGAAATATTAGCATTATCATCTAGCTGAAATGGATAATAAAGTAAGAAAACCGTTGACGAATGTGGATGTCGATGTATTTGCAAGTAATTGCAAAGTAAATAGTAAAATGAAAAGTTAAGAAGTCCGGATGTCATGCAACTATGTCATTGGTACTCCAAAACACAGGAAAACTACATCAAAGCTTGCTTGCTATTGCTATTAATTTTATGAGTAGAATAAAACTATGTCAAACAAATGGTGACAGGAAGAATTAAACGCATTAATATGAATGAAAATATATCACTATTTACATTCAGTCATTTGTTTATTAAAAATCTCGGTAGATATTTAAAACACCTATCACGTAGCATTTGATGTTGTTGGCTTATGCAGAAGAACCTAAGTAGTGAAGTTATAGTGTCATATCTTATAATAATGAGTAATAAATCAATATTGCATTCAGATGATACTACCGCAGAGATCTCTGGAAGCTGAATAAGAACGAAGAAGAGGAAAGTGGCACGAGACGAGGCGCCCCACTCACCCCTCTGCAGAATGAGGCTGCTGTGCGGGTTGCGGTTCTTGGTGCTGAGCGAGGAGCAGTTCCAGCGGTGCCACTGGAACTGGAACTGGCACTCGGCGACGGCCAGCTGCAGGCCCTGCAGCGCGGCGGCCGCGACGGCCGGCAGCCGCCGGCACAGCTCCAGTTGCTCGCGGCTCAGCCCGGCCACGGCGTGGCACACGCTGGGGTCGGCCGCCGCCGCCGCCGCTGCGCCCAAGCCCCACAGCCTGCGCACAACACACACGCCACATCTCGCCATCAATATTTAAAGTGGGACGAAATGTTTCAATTCGCTTATAACTAGGGCCCGGATGTTTATCACACCTTTTTTCTTTGTTATTTCCATGCAAAATATAAATTAACCATCATTTTATCTACAATGACTAAAATTATGCAATTTTGACGTGTCATTTAGTCATATTTTGGCATTTTTATCCTTTTGGTCATTTTCCGTTTATTTTTCATATTATGGTCCTATATTCTCAGTAATTTTCGTATCTTTTTGATCCCATTTTCGCATACTTGCTTGCAGTCGTCTCAAAGAGATTTTTCACATCTCCTAATTGTTATCTAATTTCTTGCAATTATTGTATCTAATTGTTGTGTGCCTTTCCCTTAAATATATATGAAGAGGGTATGCTCTATAGCAGGAAAAGAAAGCGTAGGAAGCACAAGATGCGAAGGAAATGTTACGGGGCGCCAAAGGAGAGGGGGTGAATTGCCAATGTGCTAGATTTAAAAAATATATTTTCAATATAATGGTTACTTAAATAGCCAAAATATTTTGAAAGTTTCGAAAATGCAACCAAGAATTTTTTGTGACATAATTATGGTCATATTTTCATACTTCTAGGACATAAATGCTTGCATATTTAGGGCCCTACTTATAACTAGAGTAGAAATATAAGAAAAGTATTCCAGAATGCTTGCGTTTTTTTATATTGGAGAATTTTGCGCATTTGGCCTTTAAAACAGAGAGATAGTCACTGTCTACGAGAGAAAGCTTCCCCTTTTTCATTTTCACATCAACTTTAAAAATTGAAATGCGCACTCATTCAAATTTTTGCAAATCTCTCAATGCAATCCGCCATGCAGTTAGGCACTACGGTTTGCTGGGTAGCAGCGAAGGCGGGGCGAGCGACGGAGCAACATCGGGGCCGAATTGAGTGAGAGCGTCGGCTGGTCGGGTAAGGAATCAGCGGGCGGGCTGGAGAAGGAAGGCGAGGAGGAGTGGGGCGATCAGAACTGTGCGAAATGGTGGGTGGCGTAGGACAGGAAGGAGCAGGGCGGGCCGAAATAGGTCAGAGATGAGCGTGGTGAGAATGCAATGAAAATAATTTATATTTTACGTCATTGAATTCATACCCTTTTCTGTCTAACAAAACGTAGTGTTAATTGAATACCCTTACAATGCCAGGATATTTCTCTTAATAATGTGACAATGTGAGGATTTTCTCATTTGCATTCAACAAACCACAAAGAACTATAACTTCTGGATTCCAAAGATTATAGTAATTTTTCGAACCAAATGAAGAGAATCGCGAAAGAAATCTCTGGGTTCCAGAGATTGTACCATTTTGAGATAAGAACAGTTTTTCTCATAATAATGTGCTAAAAACTAATTTCCAGTATGTTTGTATCAATGCCTCTCATAGGAGTAGCAAAATTCTGTCAAATACTGAAGGGTTGTGTGATGACCTTGCATTCAGGAGTGCATGTTAGCTGGCCATCAGAAACCTGCCGTTCTTAATATAGGTGTAAACTCTGGGTGACTCTCAAACTTTTTCCTTTGTAACATTATGAGATTTCTCGATAACTTTGAGCACGGACCAAGCGAATGGTTAACGTACATCCACATAGCATTCATGCGTGTCGCCGTTGGAAATGGAAGAGCATCTATAACAATGTCCATGTTGTATCATCAGTACTTAATCCCGAAGTAAGTGTGGCACCTACAAACTCTCACAAAATCCCCAGACACCACAATGCTTCAAATGAGTCACTAGGCACCAATGATAGCGGGTCCTGGTGCTATCAACAGCGACGACCACCTATTACAGTGGGGTACTATAGAGAAATGGGAGTTACGTTTTGAAATCACTTTCTAAAAGAAAAATAAATATCAATTTTAATCTTGATGAGTGTCGGAGCATTTTTACTTCATTTCTTTTGACTAGACACGACCCGTATTTTATCAGTGGAGTTCAAACTCTCTTGTATATAAATTGTCAATTCGTGCTTATAAATCGCGATCCAGAGTTCGTTTGTTGTATCATAAACAGACAGAATGAATAACAATAAATATAGCAAGTTTTTCTTTACTGGAATGCTAGTAACATAAACTGTGTTCTCTGTCTTCGCCGTGTGTGACAAAGCTTTTTATTCATGGTAAATGTCTAAAAAAATCACAAATTAACGCATTGGGCTGGACGATCATGGTATTCCTGCATCCTCAGAGTATTACGACTGAGAGATAAATTTGACGAATGTTACTAAAAATTGTTTTTACCTCACATAGACTTAGGGATAAGCTTAAATGATCCTATATTTCAACATGAAATTTAGAAAGGCATGAAAATATTTTACATTCTTCACCACGATTACGTTTACTGATATTAAAACGCATGGTAACATTTTGAAAATCTAATTTTTCTACTCCATCTGTAAAAACAAATCCAAGGACGTTATCTGACGTTAAATTTGTAGCCTCACAAATCTCATGAGTGAAGTGGCTTCCGAATATGGGTTGTACGTCTGAACAAGGATTGCACCAGCTACTGTTATTGCTTGCACTTCCTGCCATTGTGTAAGAGGAGCGCGTCGAAGCAACACTCGAAATGTGATCGTGTGCGTCTGAAACGGCCGCCGGAGGGACCGTTAGGCGACGCTTCGGCGCAGGGAGCAGGAAGCTCGTGATGGACTACTGAGGCTCGATTGCATCTAAAAGCGAACATTACTTCTTGTTGCCTACTCGACACTTTATTCCTTTGCTAGTGGCTTCAAGAAGAAAACTTTCTACTTTCATTGTTCCTACCCACTTGCCGTATTTCTGTCGTTCTCTTGTTTTTTAATTAGAGTGGAATATTGTCTTTTCCTTCAGGTTATGCGTTGTTTTTTAATCTTTTGACTTTTCCTTAGTAAGCTTTTGCTTTCCTTTACGTGTGACAGTCAGTATATTTTCTTACATCATGAAATTCTTTATAAATTATCAACATATTAACATAAAAATGATGAAAATATATAATCGCTTTAAATAACGGTTTTGGAACTTTCCACAATTTGCTGATTATCTTAAGTCTACCAGACTAGAAAATACGCATTCCAATGATAGTTTACGCCGGTTTAAAACTATATTGCTTAACTCAAAGTGAATTGTTTTTAAACGTTTCACTCCACTCAACCTATTTTCAATCGAAATGAGTGTTCGTGAAAGGAATGAAATGTATAACTAGAACGGGTGAGTGCCCATCGCATGGGTTTTGTTTACTTCTTTGCAGCCGGATGAGAATCATTTACTGCGTCAGGTTTCCATTTAACGACCACTTAAGGGGAAGTCATCCCACGCAACTGGAATCCAGTAGAAGATAATCGACCGTGCGATCACGATGTGAGTGCTACAATGCAATCGACGCCGGAACGACTACTCTCTCCCTCCGCCTTCCCCACCATCTCGTTCCCCTCGTCTCCCAATGACATCCCCCTCCCCTTCCACGCCTTTGACTTTTCTCTGTCGCTTATCTTCTGCGCCCCGCCCCGCCCCGCCCCGCCCCGTCATGATCTGCTCATTCACGCAACACCTTAAGCGCCCCTCCTCCACCCTTCACGTGCGCTCGCCTAGACTCTGAGAAGTCGTGGTCAGGTTCTGTTCTGTGCTTTGTAGACGCGATCTTTTTTTCTACGTCGCGTTTTCATTATCGCAGACTACGCTTCTTCCCCATTCGATTTTCATGTTTCCTTTGCACGAACGATTTCTGGAGTTTCAGGGAACGCGCGCTGCGCACAGCAGCTCTGCCTCCCCCAAGCGACGGTCTGCGCATGCGCGCGTTCTCCACAACTCTCGAAATGTTCGTCAGGGTCTTACTATTTACGTACTCTATGTTTTCATTAACAATTTCTGACGTTATTCGCCCTTACCAACGCTTTAAATATTAATCATATTAGAAGCTTTTTATCGCTCCTGAGCTTCAATTTCGTTTGCATGAAAAGTAGATGTTTCTTAGATGATTAATAATAATAGTAATAATAGTAATAATAATAATAATAATAATAATAATAATAATAATAATAATAATAATAATAATAACAACAATAATAATGTTGGCAAGACGACTACAACCAGTACTCTATTTTTTCAATACTAAAGATCTTCGCCAGTATATCGAATCCATATTCATCATTTTATCGGCTTTCTGTCAATTCTCCGGGGCGGCGTTGCCATCACACCCCTCTAGAATCCCCTCCCTCCTGCCACGACTGGCCCCAAGCCGACGTGGCGCTTCGCCTCGTCTTCGACCGCAACACCGATGGGAAATCGCTGTTGGACGCGGCTAATGGCCCATCGCCCCCGCCCCCGCCCCCGCTCCCGCCCCCGGCCCCGCTCCTCGCCTGTGGCTCAGCGTCGGACCCCCACCCCGTTTCCCCCTCTTCCCCATCTCATCTCCATTCCCGCCCCGCCCCGCCCCGCAATCCCCCTCCCACAGCCACGTCGACGCCGCGCTGCAAAACAACAATGGGTCGATCACGCCGATAAAAAAGCATTAGTAAAATGTGACATCATTGAAGCCTGAAGACAATGGTAGTCTAGTCTCGGGCTCTGGCAGCGCGGCGCAGCGGCGGTCGTCGGTATTTTTATCGCTGGCTCCTCCACCCACTCCGCTCAGTCACGGGCAATCGACAGGAGGACGATGGGAGGGGGCGGGAGGGGCCTGGGTGTAAAGGTAACGGAGGCGCTATCTGGGTGTGGTGACGTGATAATGGTGGTGATGAAAATGGTGAGAACAGTCGAGGTATTGTTTAGCGATGAAATTGGTAGCGGGGTCAGATGAAACAACAAAAAGGGAAGAGATATGAAATCGGAAAATAGAAACGGAGTAGCCGAGGCAACGACAAAGTAGAAACAGCAGGATACCCTGCTTGTGAGAGCATTGCATTTGAGTATTTGTTGTGAGAGTACGGAAGAAATAAATGCACGGTGGTGTGAGCGTTCTGTCGAATGGGAAGTCGGTGATTGTTGTGGATATCACGGGAAGGGAGAGTGTGCGTGTGGAAAGGGCCAAGCGGCGTGGGTGGGAAGAGCTTAGCTGGGCAGGGGACGGCGTGGCGGGAACAGTTCTGCGGGGGCCACTGAGCGGGGCCGTCGTGGGGCGCTGTCTCCGCGTGAGTAATGGAGACACGCGCTGTGGCTCCGTGGGAAGCGTCTAATTGCGGGTTGGCTTGGCCGCGGAGGGGAGATGCTGGGATTGAGCGCCGAGGGCGCCCCGCGGGACGCGGACTAATGAAGGAACGGGCGGGGGCGCTATGGGCGGACGGCGCCCGCCCCGTTCACTAGCTTCTTCTCGCGATAGGGAACACATTACCGAGGCGGGACTATCTTCACAGGCTTCAGATATTGTTTGATAAATTTGCGGGGACAATGGGTGAAATGTTGGGACAATGACGCCAATCTTTTGAATTTTTCTTGTCCCTCTCCAGTCTCGTGTATCTTGTCTATCATTACCCCCTCTCCTGCCCTGCAGCGCAACTCTCGTCTCTTGTCCAGGCCCTTCGTTGCTGCGCCGCACCACTCCGAAACTCTTTTGAAGCGTTTGTGATATTTAGTGGAAACGTGGGATTATTGTGTTATAATTTCAATTATTGTAATTGAAACATTAATTATTTCTACTATTGAGAGCATATTTTAATGACATTGGGACATTTGTACAATGCTGTTGTGCATAAACTATTACAAAGGACCTTATGACTTTTTGTCTTACATTTTAATACCTTAAATAAGTCCGTTCCGTCTGGATTATTGGTGAAAACGCCCTATCTAAAAGGTTAATTGGTTCTGATACGTCTACTGTACTTTTAAACTCTTTCGATGATATTGATTAGGGATGCAGTAATACACAAACCGACTGAGCAAATTCTTAGGATTCCGCAAGTTAGAGGTGCCCCAAAACTCTTTATGCAAAATTTATATTCGTTTATAAATATTTATAACGTATCTTTTAATCTGCAATCATTACAGTTTATTTTCATTTGATTGTAGAGTCGTGCCACGTACTCACTTTCAATTCCTGCTCAGTATTTCAATATTATGAGGCCTCCCAGTTTGGTTATGCGTGTGGCCCTTGTGAGATTAAACATATTCTGATGATAGTCTCTCCAACAGCCATAGTAAATGTATACCAGTTATCGTCATTGAAATCAGTTTTCACTTCACATCGAAACACATCGATCGTTTAGAAAAGCGGTGCTTTGAAGCGGGAACTTCAATGGCGACGAGCAAGAACCTAATAGAATCTGAATCAGTAAGGTTAAAACTGCAACATGTTAAGGAGACCCACCATCTCGATAGTAGAAAAACTAATGGGAAAGTTTACAAAGTAGACCCTGTCATGGCCTCTGAATGAGTAACCCGCAGCCAGATTGCTATGCAAGCGCTCTTTACGGCGCCGACGGAGACAGGAAGGCGTGTGCGTGCGCATGGACGACGCAATTGCTTGGAGCACCAGAATCCTAAGGAGGCTCTCGAAATCTTCACACGCTCACCGCTGTGGGTCTTCCTCACAGAAGCAACAGAAAACACAAGCCACGTGCGCGCTTCGTCGCAATCCTTGCTTTATTCTCAGTGCGTCGTTCGATATTTGTCTTTCCCGGACGTTGATTGCAGAAACGTAATTGACCGTGATCTGAATCATTGAGTCATTAGTTGCAAAACATGTACCGGAGAAAGCGTCGCTTACATGCTTTTAGAATTAGTCCTCTTAAATACACGACTGTTAAATAAATAAAACCTTTCAATGTTATTTTCTTAAGTTAGAAATGGTATTTGTAATTTCTCAAGCTGAGTTTTTTTGACACGCGCTTTAAGAAAAGATAATAAAAATATATGAAATGTATTTTGTCTAATATTTCTTTATTGTAAACTACAATAATATATACTGACTTTAAAAATTTGACTACTGTTCATATTTTAGTTTTTCAGGTCCTACATTTCTGAATAAAAAAAATAGATTTTCGCTCACAATGCGTACGAATGTAAATATTGCGATCACTATGTATGGCGCTAGCTGCAGTATATATTGGGCAAAAACACTACCTTTGTAGGGAATGGCAATTGGTGTGGAGGAGATGCAACTCAGAAGCGAGCGCAGCATGGATGAAGACAGCGATGAGACGAATTGAAACATAAGCACGGTGGAAGAAAGACTTAGCTGGGGAGAGTGCATCGGCGTAGGCCCACGAACAGAAGGCGGGGAAGGCGTCCTGCCCTGCTCTTCACCCGATTCGCTCCGCCAGTTTTATATTAACGGCCTCCCAAGGCAGGAGGAGTTGCCGGGCGGCCTGGCGTGCCGGAACCTCCCGGCTGTCCATATGTTTCCATTTGACGAGTCACGATCATCTGCCTGCGCGGCGCGCTCCCATTCACCCGCCGCGTGTGTGGTCGCCGCACGGCGGGGCTTTGTGTTTCGAGAAATTGCGGGATTGTTTGGGGCCGCGGGTGGGAGGGGAGCGGGAGCGTGACGCGGAGATTGCGTTCCCATCAGCCGTAATGAACGAGTGAGTGGCGAGGGGGCGCCTGCCCGGAGACTTCAACGCCCTGCGGACGAGGAGCGTCGCCTCGCGGATGCCGTTGCTCGGGGCGAATTGCATTTCGCCCTGAGGAAGGTCACAGAATGGCCTTTTTGTTAACCATGCAGCCGCAGTATTCGTTTCTCGAAGACCATCAAAATTCACAGACACCTCCTTTAATGGATTTTTTCTTGCAGTCGCATTAGGTTCTTTTCTGTCAAAAGACCAGGTACATCGGATGGTCTTCCTCTAACATCTGACTCGGCTCCTGATAATATGTGAATATTTACCAAGGATGATGGATACCAAGGATTTTGAACGAACAAAATGGGACGTTTAAATTGTGAACTTTCTTACACACATAAAAAGGAATACCATAAAGAATATTGTATTAATTGGCAAAACGGGACCTGCAATTGAAAATTTAGATACTTAAGCAATTGAAACATTTTATGTATTTTCTGTGCAGCATTGTTTTGTCACAATTAAAATGCGTTATTATAAAAAATTGATATTCGTGTCATTTTGAAGGGGCGTGGTCAAATTAATATATTCGATGCAATTTTAAATTTCATTGTAAAATGTATTTGACGTAATTAAGTTTGAAGGAAAAAATGAACTTTCATCTCAGGTGAGCAGTTTTTATGCTTGCATTGTGACTGTTCTAGAGATGAAATGCAAACGTCGAATTATTTTGATTCCGTTGTTGCTCTCCGGAACAGGTTTATACAAATGATCAAATGGTCTCCAAATTAAAATCGTTTAGAGTAACAATCTTGTTTTTGTCACCAACTGGAGCCAAATACTTAAACTATTTAACTATAAAAACAAAAACTATAAAAACAAAAAAATTGACATTGGTACTGTACTAGTGTTACCAGTGTTACAGGCTGTAAAAGGATCTTTCTGTGCATTACTGGTAAATTTCTCACATGCCTTTCTAATGAATGTTATGCATATATAATACCAATAACATAAAGCTAAGCTGAGAGAAATCTAATGTGCGATCTTCCATTTATAGTGAACTCAGATATGATGGAAGAAGTTTGTAACTGTACTTTGGTTACAGGGACGTTGGTGGTCATTGGTGCGGGAGGCTAGAATCTTGGTGCGGAAGGACGAACCTGTTTTATATTTGAGGTAAGTTCATCGTATTTGATAATCAGTAGACTGGCTGAAAGCAGTAGATGATACGTAGCTCTTTTCTTCAGAAATCTTTTCTAATTATTAAAAATGTGTGCGTATTTTTTGCCATATTCTGGAATGATGTAATATCGATGAACAAAGGTCTTGAATCGAAGCAAATTCATCCATTTTTGCAAATCAAAATGTGTGCACGTCAGAGAATTATGTATAAGAATTATTATATCTTAAGTTATGTTACCAACATGTCATAATTTAAAAATGCGCCCCGTGTTAAGTATCAGTTTCAAATGTGGCGCGAATCGCGATGCTTGTTCGACAAGTGAATTCCTGGCGATGAATCATCAATAATTTATGGCATCGTTTTCCTGAACACCGCAATCCTTGCTGAGTCAGCGCTGTCAATTCCGTCTCCAGCGCACATGAGAGGCAAGTCTGTCTGTTGAAAACCGCACCAATGGATTCTGAGGAATTCGTCGTTTGTGAGGCCAGCTTCAGACCGTCAGGGTTCTTATTCCACATTACAGCCACTTAAGCCTTTTTTGACATTTTCAGTGCTCGGCTCTTCTTGAGAGAAATTCACGTATAGATAGATATCGAAGTGTTACTGGACACCCGATAGACAAATTACACCGAGATCTTCACTCTGTCTTGTAAATTCTACTAAATGATGCTGCTAAAGTCGATGTCTCTGAACAAATTGGCTGTTGCATTTGCATACTCGTGAGACAACTTTTGTTTACAGCTGTCTATCGGGCCGCTATCTTGCTCGTCCAGTTCTTCCGCGGCAGCGGTCGTATTTCCTCCAAAATACGAATGTTATGCTTTGGTTTAAAGATGTATTTACGAAAGCATCGTTTTAGAGTTTCTATCAAAACCAATAGTATGTTGTTTATAAATTCAATTTTGTTATACTTATCACTTCGCTTGGGATGAAGCTTAACGATAGAAAGTGAGTAATAACAGGCGATGAAAATAAATCATGGAAAGGAGGAGTGGTGTCGAAAACGTTTCTAGACCTTCCTCGGGAGCCGAAGGGAAAGCAGCATGATGAACGGCAACACGCTTCATTCACTGGCCTCACAATCCAATATCAGGCATAGTGGAGCGGCGCGCCCACCCGTTGTAAATAGCGCGTCGGGGTCTCCGTGAAGTCCCGCGGCCACGCCCCCGCCCCCGCCCCGCGCGCGCGGCTTCGGATCGGAAGCGAGGCCGCCCGCCTCCGCCCGACAAATTTGGAAGGGCACGGAATCGAAGACGTGGATAAATCGACTGAGAGGCTCCGATTTATGGGGGCGGAGCGCTGAGGCGCGTGGGCGTGGGCGTGGGCGTCGGTGAAGTGATCCTCGTCATCGGCGACCGCCGCCGCCGCCGCCGCCGCCGCCCCGCCGCCGCCCCGCCGCTGCCCCGTCGTCCGCCGTCGCCGAGAAGAGGCGCGTGGGAACGAGCGGCCATCTTGATTCCCAAATTGCGTCCGTCCCGAGAAACAAAAGCGGGCAGCCGTGCGCCGGCGTTATCACTGCGCTGTCTCTATATTTCAAGCGCTCCGCTTGTAAATATCTTGTTTCCAGGCGCGGCGGCGGCGGCGGGTGCGGGGAGGGGGCGGGGCATCTGGCGCGGCCATCTCGCGCGCTGCGCGTTCCTGGATCTCAATAAAACACGGTGACGTCACGGGGGCCGTCGAGTGGCCGCTGCCGCTGCCGCTGCCGTGGCGCGCAGGCCGAGGCTTTCGCGCGGGGAGTCAGATGGGCGATGGGCTGCTCGGCTCATGTCATCGCTAAGAGCGCCTTCATAACTTTTACTCTTCTTCTGTGACATCTTGATAACTCGTGGATCGATATCCCGAATTATTTATCTACTATTCATCGCCTTCTCTAGGCTAAAATCTTTGTAATTATCTAGAAAGATAACTGTTTTATGATCCGGATGATTCTCACGTCAGTTTCACGTCTGCTGAATATGGTACATGAGTTGGAGAATAATGTGATTTGCAACCAGGTTGTAATTTGCTGTTCGAAATATAATAAAGAGCCCTAGTAATGCAATGAAGAACTTTTGAGTTGAATATGAAATATTTCAATATTTAAATTGTCAGCTCTTTTCTAGATTTCCAGGACGGAAGTCCGTACATAGTGTTCAAATCTACTTTCTCACAACATGTTACTTCTCATCTTCAAAGGTGATATTATTTGTCGTTTCCTGAACCTTATGTTAAGTTCAGTTTGATTTTTCATCATGTATAGCACAGATTTCTTGAGAGATGCATGCCATAGTCTCAACACTTTCCGTTTGTTGCGATTGTTTGTTAATTTTGATGGGGGAGCGATCATTACTTTTGGTGCATCATGGATTCACATATGTTGATTTGGATAAAATCGTCATTTCTTAAAAATTGTACATTTCCAGTTCATTAATTTGGAATATCTCCCTTTGGGTCATTGGTATAGCAGCTAGGTATACTCGTTAAGGTAGTATTGACGCCGTTAAGGTAGAAGTAATTGCTGTATTTTCTGCATGCATTGCGGTCACGATGCAACGTCCATCATTAATGCAAGTCAGTTGCAATGAAAAAGCAGAATTCTTGTAGTAAATTGCAATTTTGAAATACATGTAGTTTGAGAGTGGATTTGCAATTGTGATTCAAAAGCGTTTGCCTGTGAGTCTCTGATATTTTATTTTACAATGACAATGATTTTAAAACTAATATTACTCGCAATAGAATGTTTAACAAAAGTAGATAACAATAGAGAAGCTTTTTATATTTTTTCTCAAGTTCTGTTCATTGAATTAATCAAATAAATATGTATCTCTTTCTTTAGTAATAAAGTAATATATTTGAAATTTAATTTTCTAGAATTCTTTCTGAGTAACTGAAATAATTATTTTAATTATTGTCAAGCACTCTATTCGATTAAATTGAAAAAACATCAGCAATAAAAAAAGAATCATGTATTCTGCACTACAATTTGGTCCCTTCACGATTTATTCTATTGTGGAGAAATCTACTAAAAAAGTTATGTAGTAATCTATGTAGTAACCTGTGTCTGTCCGTTCGTCACTCACGTATAGACCACTTTCGTTCCACCAATCGAGACAAATGAGATGCCATTCGACAGGTATATGTTTCCAGTTACGATACTGATCAGTTTTTTGCGGAAGCATCCGCAAAATTCTTATAAATTTCTCAAAAACGTCGTGTGTTGATTTGAGCAACTAAAACACGTTTTATAATTAAAGGAAAAAGCGTATTTTTTATGGTGAAGTAATGTGGAGTACTGTGAGAGTTGCATGTTATCATAGAATCGTGTAAAATGTCTTGGGAGACATTACATAGGGATTCCCTGAATATTTTGCTATCATTTTGAGCTAAATTTTGTGCAATAAAATGTTCCTCTCCCACTGTTTTGGGTATTGGTTTCAGGGCAATGCATTTAGAATTGTTGTACTGTAAACCGGCATATGCCTGGAGAGAATCTGAAATAAGTAACCGCGGCGTCTCTAGAGCAATTTGCGTTCGCTCACAATGTCACATGAGAGAATAGAACGGCACGTGCGGCGATGAAGGTAAAACCTCGAAATAGTCTGGATGTCAACACTACGTTGGAAAGATAGAATCGGCATCACGTGTTGGCCGCTTCACCTCTCTGACTCGGAGCTGAATAAACGCGGGAATGTTTGGAAAAAATGGAGAAGAAAGAGTTGTTGGGGTGAGGTGTCAGAGTCACACGGACTTTTAAATTACTTTTCTCACTTGGGCGACGACCGTGGCGGAGGGTTCGAGAAAGAGATGAAGATAACGCATGTTGCGCCAACTTTAACGTCAATGTCGATTTATATAACCAGGCGTAATGGCGACAGGGTAGTTTCTTTGTTACTTTACGTTCTAATTGGAGCATGTTTTTTAGTTTATGTATGATTAAAATATTAAAAAAGAGGAGAAAACAGATAGGTTCTTAAGGAAGAAGAATCGAACAAAATAAGTACGAAGAAGAAAAATAAGAAATCAATGGTTGCAAGTTGTTTATTCTAATGGACGCAGACATCAAAGAGTAAAGGCCTGTGAAGAGGGGTGTTGAACTGATGCAGCTAGAATTTACCTAACTCTAAGCACACATTCGTCTCGTGTAAGAACTTCGGAACTATTTGGTTTCTGTTTTCCGAAAAAGTATCATTCCACGAACTTCGAAGCTTTTCCCGGTACTGAAGGGATACCAGGAATTCTTTTTCCTTCCGACGTTTGAGGCAAAACCCCTTGTCAAACCCCGGAGGCCCTCAGTAAAGGCTCTGACATAACCACCTCGAGAAAGTTGGGAAGGTAAATATTTCCCCGAGCGGAGCAGCGCGAACGCACTGGGGACGCGTCGACAGCGGCGCCACGTGGCGGGAAGGGAAAGTGGGCGCCCCTCGCGGATGAAGCAAGAGATCGAATGCGTTTCAAAGCAGGCAATAACATGTTCCAACTAACTGGGTATATAAACAAAAAATGTTATGAAGTGCACGGCAAGGGATAGTCATATGCCTCTAATGAAATACAAGTCACCTAATGTTTTTAGAACGCACGTAAATGGGCAAAGAATAATCAAAAGAAATGTTACTCTCGGTCAAAAACATACAAATGCAGGAAGAATTTGACTTTAGATTGTCCAAGGACACATTTTTCACAAAAATAAGATAATTCCACTAACGTACTCTCCAAATCGTTTATTACATTTTGTGTGACTGATGTGATGCTGGTGGAACAAATTTACGCTATTCCACGAAGAAATTTCTTCTTTACTCTGACAGAGAATGAAAGATTTAAATAGTACTTTTATCTTATTATTTCTCAGAATGAATTCGACGTTGCATAGCATCTTTTAAAGCCAAGCCCTTCATATAGTTTTGAAATGAAGAGAATGAAAGGTCAGGAGAGCGTCGTGATCTATTCTACGCAAAAAAAAAAAAAAAATGAACTTGAACTTGTCGCTTTATGACAATCTCTCACTTCTTTCATATATTGGTACTTATGTCATGAGAGCCGTTCATTTCTTGCTGAAAAAATGTCCTAAACACACTATTAATTTTATAAATTTATTATTGGATTACTTAAAAAACTTTCAAAATATGAAACACTTATGGGGTAATTGGTGAAACGTAAATGTAATGGGTAAGGCTCTAATGAGTCAGCTTTCTTAAGAAAAGAGGTATGTACATAATTAGTTACATAATACTAAATATTTCAAATGAAGGATCTAACATATACTCTACATATAAAAAACAAGAGAATGCCATATTTATTGTTGCGTACAATATTTATTGTTCGTTTAGATCAATGGGTTAATATCAATTTTGGAGAAAATTGTATGAACGGATTCGGCACTAGCGTTGACCAGAGACGGACGGACAGACACATTTGATTCAACCAATCGATTTTTTGTATCAGGAACATCAAAATGTGGATTTTGACTACATAACGTGTTAGGGGGAGTAATTTACTACATATGTAAACAAAATTTATCCACTTCTTCATTACAAGGGCCCAACAATACGAGTTTTTCCGTCAAGTCGCCGATTTTCGCCGCAATAGCATTACAATATTCTCTTTACTACGTAAGTAAATAGTAAGACGAGAACATAAAAGGAGGGGAAGAAATAGAAAAAGCGCAAATAATATAAGGAGAAGAAGATACGAAGAAAAAAAATGAAAAGGAAGTAGAAAAAAGTTGTGGAGAAAAAGAGACGTGAAAAGATACGCTGCTGGGGGGAGGGGCGTTGAGCATGCAGAGCGGCAACTGATGATCGGCGATTAATTGTGCTTCTCTTACCCCTCTTGACATTCATTCTTTTGTAGAAGTTTCCCAGTCCTTGGGTACCGCTTTTGCGGATGCGCTGCTGGAAGGCGTGCAGCAGCAAAAATATCAGCCAAAATCAAAATTGTCTCATTGATTTTGGATTTTTCGCGAGTTTCTGGGTATCTAGAAAAACCATAGACACCTCGGACGTAGTCGTAGGCTGTTCAGTTTCCTTTCCATTTTTGCGCGCGTTGAAAATTGGTACAATAGATATCAGTGGTGTACGCGTTCCAAAATATCGTTTTCGGCCTTTCTCTTTCCTTTCGGCGAAAGATCATTGTGATAGTCGTGTTACGAGGCGTTTTAAAGTCCTTGCTATCCGAGGAGGCCAGGCTGTTCCAACTCAACTGCTCGCGCGCGTATTCGAGCGAGCCAACGCGGGCGCAGAGGCTGTCACCGCTTCCTTCTGACGCTGGCAAAATGTAAGCCTTGGGACGCAAGTTGGCCAATGTCACTAACAGCTAGAAAGCAGGGCAGCTAGCAGAAATCACTTAGGTTGGGATGTGGTTGGCATACCAGAGTTCGAAAGAAATTTTGCAGTTCAACAGAAACCCTACAATTGAATTCAAATTTAAAAACAATATTTTATTAGTGTTGACGTCTCCTTTTATTTACATTAGAAGCTATGTCTGGTAACAGTCCTCTAGACTACAACGCGTAGAAGGTATTCAATGTCGGACTCTGAAGTGTTTTTCCCTGGTATTTTTATTCTTTTCACTAAAGAGAAAATCTGCTAGTAACAGTGTCTTGATCCGAACCAAAAGTCATCTCGTGGCGCAGAGCGAAGTCGCTCTCCTTTCACCAAGGAGATCCGGGTTCGATTCCCGTCGAATATCATGTGAAATTTGTTCCAACAAAACGAGTTTGGCTGTTTCACAAGGGCTAGCCCAACCCCTGTGAAGTGTCCTAAACCCTACCACTATTCTTACCCAATTCTGGCCGCTGGGTAGTGACGCAGGAGCGCGTACGCGGAGATGCTACCTGGCGGTCCTCTTGACAATAGACTGCGACGAGACGTGACGGACAAAAATATATAAATATAAACAGTAACGGAGGTTTACTCCAGTATATTCCTTAGATTACTCCAAAAGCGCTCAACACCCAACAAGGGGTTAGGAGACGCGTTGCGTCGTGAGTTGACGCAACAAATGTAAAAGAAACAAAAAAACTAAGACATAATGTTCGCTGCAAGTTATAAAACTTGAAGACGACCTCTACCCATAGATTCTGATAGCACTGCGACAAACTCTTGCTCTCTTATTGCTTCCATTAACAGCAAAGCGAAAATGAGACTCGCGCACCCTTTCTTCAGCCTTGCGCCAATCAGATACGCAGATCCCCTCCCTTCCACAGCTCGCTGAACGTGTGCTCGCAGGCGCCTGTGCCTTGAAAGGCTGAGTTAGAGCAGTCTGGCGTTGGCGACCACGCGTTTCTCCAGATTGATTGATTAATAATTCCGGGCGCATCAACTGGTATGATCATCAGTCCCGTACATGTCTTTTTTTATCGCGGGAGTTGGCGGTGATCTTCCCTCGCTAGGTGGCGAGATCCGGCGCCGATGTACTGTCGGTTTGCGGTTTTTTCCACAACCGCGTATCTCCCACCAGCGGAGAACCGCCTCAGCCGGAACTAGCTCTCAACAGTCGACTAGTCTGCCGGCATGCTGACAGTGTAGTGCATGTAAGTGTAAGAACAGATCGCGGAGAGTCCGTGACCCGTTTGATACGATATTGCTCCGGCCACTCGAATTCTCCTCCAGACAGAGGCCGAACTGTACCTAGCTAGTGTCGCCTACCGTGCTACCGTCCGGAGTGGAACCCTAGGCCCTTCCGGTGAGAAGCCCTGAGCCGGTCCGTGCCGCTGCGGAGGCAAGTGCGGTGACGATTGCCGGCGGGAGCGCGTTGGGGCGGTTTCCCACGCCACTCGCTGGCGGCGCTTTACATACTGGCATTCCTGGCGCGGCCTCAGCCGCAGCTTAAAAGAGCAACACGAGGCGGCCGCGCGTGGAATGCGGCTGGCGGACGCACAGGCGGAGGCGGAGTGGACCGCGGGGGCGCGCCGCCGCCGCCGCCGCCGCCGCCGCCGCCGCCGCCGCCGCCGCCGCCGCCGCCGCCGCCGGACGACGCGGCCCGGGCGATCGACTCTGCTTCTGCGCGGCGTCACCGCTGCTCGTGCCATCCTACAAGTTCCGAAGGCGACATTTATTTCCATTTGCATTACGTTTGTCAATGTTGTTACTGGGTTGGGGGGAAAATTGTTCTGGCACGCACACGACGTCCCAATTCTACCCAAGAACGCCTCACAGGATGGAGGTGGGAGAATATTGTAGATAACAAAAGGGAATTAGCTATTGTTTCTTATTTCGTAACTGTTGTTTCATTATTTTCGGGTAAATATTACCTTAACCGCTCGTAATTATTTCATGACTGTCATCAATTTTATATCTAGTAGGGCTATCCATTTTGAATTTGGAAGAATTCCTATCTAAAAACTTCAGACAATTGATCACTAGGGTAATTTTTTCATCTATTAGATTCGCCAATCTAATAAAATACACGTGGTATACAGGTAATAAGTGCAAGTGTAAATATGTAAATACAAAAGAAAATATTGATGTAAAAACTAAAGTGAGAGTAAATGTACAATCAGAGAGAAATTCAAAGTGACCAGCAAAAGTAATGTATCTGAAAACTGAGTGCAGTTAGTATTAAAAAAGCATACAGTGAAATATACAGGTAGGCTGGTACTATATAGTAGTACTGTAGCGATAACACTAAAGCTCTTAAGGACTGGTTCACCTAAAGAGATAAGGAGAACCACTCCTGGGTTCTTATAGGAGACCCCTGCCCTTTTAGGGATTCAATAGGCTTATCATCATCATCATCATCATCATCATCATTATCATCATACTAGCGCATACACTCAGGTCCGCACTGAACCAAATTTCTGCTCCCGAATGCTTTCTGCTCCGTGTAAAAGGCCACTGGAAAGTCAAGAGCACCAATTTATTTTACCTGTTCCAGTCGAATTACGCGTTTTTGTGCTCTAATCATGTGTATTTTAAAACAAATTGGAGTATTGAACTCCGTGAGTATTATTATGGTATAAACGGTAAATTTGAATTTCATTTGTCAATATCATTGTCTCTAGGTACTAAGCGACTGTTTTGGAACTTGTCTGAGAATAAGGTCAGTACAGTTAATTTTCTCGTTTGTAATGTGCTAGTTTTGATGCGTAAGTTGATATTATGATTATTAAGAACGTCTCTTGAAAAATTTATTTCAACAGGCTGAAACGCAGATATTTTTTTCTTTTCCTCCTATTGCCTCCAGTTGCTCTCGCAATTGCTTTGTAATACGTGTTCGTATAAAGGAAAAGTACCATGTATTTTTTGTAATTTTCGTAAATATATAAATTTAAGATGATTTGGCGAAAAAATACTTATGGCCGTTGGGAAGTTTCACAATTTATTAATTAGATAATTTACCACTTAGCAAATATTCCCATAAGTAGACTTTAAAATAAAGCTGAATTATAATAATCGTATTGGTCGTCCGTAAAGCGTAATCAAAATAATGAAGATTTTCTTGTAACTCTGAAGATGACACCATGAGTGCCTAAAACATGCGGACGGTCTTTTCCAAATTGAAGAAACCCTCTCCATGTGGCTTGAGTTGAAGCTTTAAAGAATGTTTTTAAAAATTTCAATGTTTAGGGGTATTTTACACGAAGCCTCTGGGATATTTTCAAAATTTTCTTAAAAACGGCTCCAAATGTTTCAATGAAAAGTGTCATTTAGGACGAGGTTTTACTGCTCTTTAATGTTCTTAAAGCAATATTTCGGTTCTACTATTAGGAAACCGAAAAGTTGAGAAAATTTCAAAAAATGCACTTTGGCGATAGAGGCAGCTGGGACCAGGATGGGGCAAGGTCGTAAAAGCAGTCCACACCAAGGAAATTAGAAAACTTTGCTACGAGAAAGTCTGAGCCATTCTGTAGCTCCATTAGTTGGATACGGATTGTAGTGCGCAGAATGAAAAATAGAATTGCTAACACAGTGTTAATGCATTAAAAAAACATGACGGTTTACTTCCGTGTTTCATTCCTATGTGAATATTAATAATTTGGAGAACTTTGAAGGAGTGGAGAATTTGACGTGTACATTCGAATTCCTTGAATTAAAAATGTAAAATTGTATGATTATCAAGAGCAAAAATTGAATTTTATTTAAATTATTTATGAAATGCAACGCTAATTTACATTTATTGGAAGTTTAACATTGAATTTAAAAGTACATCGTGGATGAATACAAATGCTTTCTATGTAAGAATTACTTAAGCGCTAAAGAAAGAATAATAAACCAACGTAGAAATTAAGGAGGAAATGTCTTTTTGCAATCTCTCACCTAATAAAAATGTTTGTATGAATCCGGGTTCATAGCTCTAACCAGGATTTTCAAGACTAACGTACTTCTTTATGCAAAATTCTGATACCTTTAATGGAAATATTTCAGGTTAATTTCAAGAATAATTTTCATCCATCCTACACAGATGTGTCGGAGTCTTCCCGTTTCTTACGTTCTTACACGGAGTGGTTGGATGCCCTTAAAAAGTGTAAACTTTTATTGGAGAGTAGTAGTTTGTTTTTCCACATTTAGTATCTCGAAGCGGATGTGTAGAGAATGTAAATTAACACGTATACACGGCCCACTATCATCTACCTCTCCATCATCTGCCTCTGCACTCTAGTTATTCATTCTCTTACTTTTTTATTCATTAGATTTCTTGAAGTTTTAGTAATAAGACGTGCCATTTTTAGTTTAGATGAGAGTTAAAAAAAGCCAATGGAGGGACCGAAGTATTGTGATTGATTCATAACAGCATAACAACAGAACAAGAGAAACAAGATCAAAACAATAACCTAAGCCAACGTATCCATGACTGTTGGAGTTTTATGATTGGTGATAAAATTACTGCGTAAACAAGTTGGCATATTTTAATTTTAATTTGATTTTAATTATTTGAATGAATAGTGTCTGTCCATGTATTATAATATGATATATAATGATCATAATATGATCTATCGCAAGATACAATCCATTAGTTGGTAAATTATGTTTCTGGTACTATAAATTATTTGGTGTTTGCGTGATATTTATTGCGTATTACAGTTCTTTCAACATTCACTGATTTTATTGTACATACTATTGTGACGTTGGAGGTCACATCTGTCTTTTACTTGCTTCGCTAATCTATATATCGCACTTGATGTTTTCATTTGTTGATTTTTTTAAATTTAATTTCATTTCTGATTTCACTTTCAAGTTTTTGAATGTTAATTAAATATTTAATTAGAATCGTCACGATTTCATTTCATGAAAATATATTGGTTAAGGTTGATACACTCCCTTAATTCTAAGACAAAATATTATATTTCAGACTTCACAAAACCGATCAAATAAAAATTTGTTTGACTGTTTAACTTTGCGCATAATATTACTCATAGCTGACATAAATTAGTAAAGATATTGTTATATCTAATTTTATACGCGTGAAACCATTTTGAAACAGGTGCGGGATTATTCAATTGGTCACACCTCTTTGAAGACATTTTTATGGTCACTGCAGTATGTCTGTTATTGTGAATGATAATCGACAAACTTCTAATTAATGCGATAAAAGGGATTGGGCAAGCCTTCCGACATTCACAAGGGAACGAATCCCTCTGTTTATATTTTCTTCGAATACTTATTGTTTTATGGTTCCTGAGATGTTTATTTATTGTGTTGAAATTAGTATCTTCAATGGTGTTATGATAAACAAGGGGAAACGGGAGAAACCCAAAAAAATCTGCTGAGAGCTCGCTTTTCCCGCCACAAATCCCACACGCATTGATCGGGGAACGAACTGGGACCCAGCGGTGGAACGAGTATTCACAAGCAATGACGCCACGTTTCTCATCCTTTAGACATTGCGAGTATTGCAAAGATTTTAAATTCAATTTAGAAGTTATGTAGGAGGAGGAGAAATACGACTCGTCAAGCTCGGACTCGAGGGTTGCTCCGCGCGAGGTCCTGCGACCGTGGGAGAGCCCAGTGCATCGCCCCGCCCCCGCCCCCCGAATGCCACGAGGCCGGGAGCCGGTCGCGGAATTTCCCTGCGCGGCCGCTCTCCGGGAGCGCCTGCCTGTCGCACGGCCGATTCATGGGCGGGGGCACTCGGGAATGTACTGATGCGTGTTTGGGGGACAAGTGCGAGACGAATAAAATAGCCACATCCATACAAAGACGTACTACAGCTAATATCGATATGTGTTTTTCAAATCTGAGATACCCTCGCCGGAAGAGGCAGATTAATTTTATTTTTTGCAGTTTGCGTTACCTCGTCCTACGAGGATCTTTGTGAATCGTGTTTGGGTTGTGTTAAATGTTAAGTCATAGTTTGGCGTCTGATTATACATGTACATTTCGTGAAAAATTATTTATTAATCTGTGTGGAAAAGTATCTTAATGTGATATTTCGCAATCTTAAATTTTACCCTCATATACAAAGAAAAAATAACATATTTTAGTGTATCTCGGAAGGTAAATAAATATGAAAAAAATTGATCAACTGTAATTTGCCATTGAAGTAATTTGAAATTTATGGCGTCTGCTGGTTTTTAAGTATTCAGGCATAGCAGCACAAACATGTTTAGTCAGTTGCCGAAGCAACACACTTCGTTAATCATATAGATCTGCAACTTATTAGACCATTAAACAAATCAATTGATTGTAAATTAAATATATTTGAGATGAATATATATGAAGATATATCTTATTGTAGAACACAATATGGCACGAAAAAAGTTAAGATAAAAATGAAATTTAATTTAATTTTAACATGTTTTGCAAATTATTTTTTCGGTGAAGTCGTAGGCTTCCGCAGCCGGAGTCATGTGAATGATCTTGGCTGTCCGGGTGACTGGTCAGACCAGCCCTGAGGAAGACCACGAAGAAATGGTCGGAACGTCGGCAACACAGCCTTCGACGCGGCGTCACCCGGACAGCCAAGTTTATTCTTTCTTTCTTTCTTTTTTTGTATCATTATTTTGCATTGGCAGAAGTTCAATGTTAATCTATGTACTAATTACATAGGACACGGAGGAGAAACGCCAGGGAAAGATAAGAACAAATTTTACTCCTCGAGCTATTAAATAAAAATCAAGCCTCTTTGTCTCTTTTGAAATATTTTATCTATACAATTTAGGAGAATCTGATCACGCGGAAACAAAATTGAAGGTAAAGGAATTTTTCCAATTGTGCGTAGTTAACGTATTAGAGCCCTTTGTTCCAAAAATGGAGCAGTCGAATTCAAGGGTTTGTTTTATTATCTCAAATATTATTTTGCAAATTTTATGTCTTCAATTGACGTAGACATTCAAAATGAAACATATAAGCAGTTTTTTTTAAAATTCCTGATAGCCAAATGTCGGTTTCGTCAAAATCGCTAAAGGTTTGTACACCCCTGGCCAATGTGTATTTTGATTTGCTTCGGTTCGAATCTTCATATAAAACCGTGATTAACTTCTGTTGTTAAGTGGTTAAGGTGGAGGTTGAGACCGGGGTAAACCAAACGGTAATTGCCCGAAGTTGACGGGTCACATGCAGCGAAGGCCCAACAATTTTGCTACTTTTTCTAGATAAAAAATGCTCTTTTACAAGAATATTTTGGCACTTTATATCGCTGTAGTAGTATAATTTACCAACATAATTAAGGATTAGCTCTAAAAGTTGCAAATACATGCTATCAGAGAGCTCCAACAATGACTAAACGCACGGATACAACAATGGGCTAGCAATATACGCACAAAATTTTGTTGGGCTCAAATGGGTTAAGTTATTTCTCTGGTATATTGCGTAATATTGGTTTTGTCTTGGTCAGAAAATATATTCATTTATATCCAAGTACTCGGAAGTGTGTTATTATGCAGCTAATTTTGTAAGTAGAATTATCTTAATTTTAGGATATGGATCCTACAAAAATAATACAATTTTGCAAAAAACATAATACACAATTCTTTAATAGTAATTGTGTAATCAAGTAATATTACATATTTTGAGATGGTTTTGCATACTAGAAATCAATAAACCTGATAGATTTACTTGAAAACATTAATTATAAAATTTGTTGTTCCTAGAGTTTTGTTTTTCACCAGGTGTTCATTCACTCCCTTAAACGAAGTTTTTCCTAGGCAACGTCAATTTTTCAATACTTAGGAGATAACTTAAAAAAAATACTTTCAATTATGGATTTGATACTCTGCTCTTGAATATTTTTGTGAATCCTCATTGCAAAAGTATGCACTCATTTAAGCATGATTATAAAATGAAAACAGGGAGCAAACATTTAAAACGTGACATGCTCACGTCACTCTTTTGTAATAAAAATGAAAAATATAGCACTAATTTTACACTTCTCGACACCATCTTTAACTAAACGAATAGAGTTCTACTTAATGTATTATAAAACATCTCAGGTTTTTACTGAAAATAAAATTCTAAGAAAAAACAAGAGAAGAACTCAATTTTTGCCAAATGGACATGTCACCTTTTGAATGTTTGCTCCTTAATGTTTTCAAGATAAGGACACGATAAAGATAGGAATTCCATCGACACTACTTTGTGTAATTGCGCTGGAGAAAAATAAAATTTGTATGAATGGAAGAACTGAAGGGTGACCGGAAGCTAGAACACCAGAGTGAAGAATACAAATTAACAAACGTGTCATGTTATAGTTCTACCAAATCTTCTACGGGGAGTAAATGTTAGCTAATGCCGTGTTTTTGGTAGGCTATGATTAATATTTAGCTCCACCTATTAAAATGACAATTGCAAAAAACAAATATATGTTTCAAAAGATGGTAACAAATAATACAACTGAAATGAAATTGGTATAAATCACTGGTTTTGGATTATTCTCATCGATTTTTCTATTTTTTATTAGCACAAAGTGTGATTTGACTGTGCGCCGGGAAGTGTACAGATTACGCCTTGTAATATGAATCGCAAACGGCGTGGAAACATGGTACGATTGGCGTTGCTTGTTGAAAAATTCAAGAAGAGAACGCGTGCTTCAATAAATCGGGACGATCCTCTTCAAGAGCAAGTCGTTTTCAAATTGCGACAAAACCTGCCTTCTTCCAGATAATGGCAGCGGCCAGCCTTGGAGTCTCGCGAGAGCCCGTGCGCCGCGCGTTGGGTTTTGCGCCCGGGCCGCGCGCCCAAGGACCGGCGCTCCACTTTTGTGGAGCACGTCACTCTCACTGCTTGGCGGGCGACATGACAGAGAGGAAATTAAGGAAATACATTTGTTTTCAGCAAAATCGTGTGTCGGCGGAAACCGGTTTTTGGGACAGTGACCAATCTCACGTGTATGGAATTCATAAAAAAAGAATTATTTTTTGGCTTTCAAGCATGCGCTACAGGCTCCTGTTAGCCGCTGATCACTGTGGAATGGGCCTTTTCCAGTCAGGGATATAACTGTTGTATTCTTCATAATTTCGGCAATTATCAATATATCTTATTTCGAAGAATACCTTTCTATTTTTAACGAGGGGGTACCCCAAAGTATCAGGAATAATTTTTTAAAGCTACTTTTTTTTACAATATAACCTTATGTCCTCCTAATTAATCCCCATTACACTTTATACATTTCTCAAATCTTCGATTCCATTCCTGGAAACCTTTTTTTAAACTCATCTGAGAAAGTCGACTGCTCTTGCCTCTTTTCTTTACTGCTTGCACATCGTCAACACGTTGCCCTTTTATGTTCTTCATTCGCGGAAACGAGAAGAATCCGAACGGAGCTCTATGAGGTGAACAAGTGACGCGGGGCGAGGGAGGCGTGTTGCTTTTGTTGAAATATGATCCTCTGAAGTGGCTGCATGGGCAGATCATTCAATACCCAAGGCACACATTTTGTTGCGATCCTTCTCATCCTCAAATCTTGGGACGAAAGTTTCTGAACGGAGTTCCAGGTGATTCCACATAACTTACTAATTTCCTCAACGACCGGTCTTCAAGATGGATTGAGTGGCCTTTTTCGACATTTTCATCAATACTAGAATTTGACGGACGTCCAGAAAGATGTTTGTGAGTAGTCAAGTGACATTTCTTTTTCTTTGAAACGAGAAATCATTCGTTGAGTTTTCCCATAGCACTGTCCTTGTAAGATGTTTATACATCACACAGGTTTCTGCAACGATTTTCCCATAACGGAAGCAAAATTTCACAACGGCACGCTGTTCATTTAAATTCATGGCAAGAAATGAGGAGGAATCGAAAGTGCTTTCCAAAACATATTATTGTGGAAGAACACTGCTTTCCCCTACGGCAACAATGACTACACTACTCTCATCTAGTGGGGAAAATGCGTACTATTAAAGCTTCCATTACTATTCCGCTCATTTTTGGGGACGCCTTCGTGTGTATTAACTCAGTTATTTTCATTCAAATTATACATTATATGGTGCATTATACGTTAATACGCAAATACATTATACGTTATAAAATGTAAATTATTATGTTTTATTTTTTGTTTTACCGTGTATTGTTACGTAGAAAGATTTTAATTCAGATACTGAAAAGAAGGAAAAATGTATAAATAGCGCTAAGAAATTAGTGTTTGATCTAGCTTTAATCTCTATCCATGTATACTAGTGTATTAATGTAGAATCGTGATGTGTGGATTTTCTTGGAAACGAACAAAAGTACGAAGATAATATTTTTAGTACAATGTGTGTATTCTATGTTATGTTTCAGTTATATATTGTATTTTAATAGGTTGGCGTGTATAATTTGTTGAAGTAATATCAAAAAGCTTCCGCATAGTGCAGGACTCTGGAGGCCCCTTCGCTGCCCTGCTACCCGGCGCGCAGTGCAGTTACGCGGGTTGCATACAGCTGCGCCTGACCTGCATGTCTAGGCAATGTGCTGTGGACTGGAACGGATTCTCGGGATTTGGGCGGAAATTGTTCGCTGTAACAACTTCAGGATGAGCTGCATCTACGTGTAATAACTGTATGAGACTTTCATTTCCGAGATGTCCGCAAGGTGATGGGAAATTCGGATCGTGCTTTCGTCCGGCCAAGCGTAAAATTTGACGTGCTGTAAGGGCCAACCCATTCACTTTTGGTCGGTACATACAGGCCATGCAATACTGAACAGTGTTCGATACCTATTGTACTTTTGAACAAAAGGAAGTTGTGAGATGAAGCATTAATAGCAGTCTAAACTAACGAGATCATTGACTTTCTCAATCTCTATGATGAATCAATAATTCAAAAACTCTATCCACAGTTTGAAGAACCTTTTTAACCTTAAACGAATGTTTGTCCATATTCAGATAGCTGTATTGTTATTAAGACTGATTTTTTATGATCATTTCAAGTTAATTAAATTTAAATCTAGAGAGTCATCAACATTTTACGATCTCGCAGCGCGAAAAAATGGAGAATTTTCGTCAGAAAACCTCTTATTACAGAACCTGGTAACGAAAAAGTGAATAAATCCATTTGCTAAATTAGGGGGAAAATCCTCTTACACATGGTGTAGCCAGAATCCACGTTTTGTGTGTCTTTAGTACCGAAAAATCGAATGACGGCAAAACGTCTTGCTCGTCTGTTCGTCTGTGAACAACGCTAGCGGCTAAACCGTTCGGCCGATTTCCTCCAAAATTGATATTCCTTAATCGATCTGGTTGAATTCGCGGCTCTTTGAATTTGAAACCGATATTTTAATTTTTGGGGGTACATGAAGCCCCCGAGACATTTTCAAAATTAAAAAAAAACTGAATTGTTGTTAGATAGTGTGAAGAACGTTTAACCCTTTATTGCACAGTGTAACTCAGTTGTAACATAATGTTTTTCAGGTCATGAACACATTCTAACGATTTAACTATGAACTATGTTATATTACCCGTCATGTAGATAATGTGTTTAAGTCACCCCATGCATTATTATGCGATAAACGCGATAAGATAACGAGAAGTGATAGTAATCTAGTGGCGTTGTGAATCGGAACTTTCTGGTAACACATACTCTTTCCGTATATCAGAAGTGGAAGGGTTTTTAGGAAAATAATCAAATTAAAATACGAATCATACTTATTTTATTGAATTACTTGATACTTATTTTATCCCACAAACGATTTGAAATATAAGTATTTTTTTTAATTGTGAAAGATGGCATATTTTGTTGGAGTAGTAACACAATTTAGTTTTGTGTTTTTCTCAAGCAATATTTGCTTCTGATTTTTTAAATTATTTTTCCCTTAATTGAAATAAATAAATGTAATGAAAAATAATTATTGCAAGAGAAAATAAAAAATTGCGCAATAAAGTGTTAAGACAACGATCCAGTTTCATTTACGTTGAAAACTCATTTTTCGAAAATTGCAAAAATTCAAACTTTTTTCGACGTCTTTCTACAACTGCAATGATGAAGAAGGGATTTTTTGCTTAATGAAATCTCTTCCTCAAATATAGATTTTGAAATAAGATCATGTACACTTTTTCGAAAATTTGAGTACTTTTCGCGTATTTTGCGAGAAAGTACGTGCGAGAAATTGCGTGCTATTTTAGCACCACTAGTTTTAAAAAGAAATCCAGTTTTTATTAACATTGGTATTTTAATCTATTATTTTTAATATTTTAGGAAATATTTGTTCTGTATCAAATTAATGAACATTTTGTCAACGTAATGATTCCTCTAGGTATTCTATGATTATTTATCTTAGAATTAAGAGTAAGATCAAATCATGATTAAAGACTTTGAACATTTTTAGCTAAAAAGTAAAGTATTACGAAATTATCATTCGATCAAAATGACAAAGCTGAAACAAAACTCTCTAGTTAATAATATTAATCATATCTCACCGTATTTAGCATATTAAGTAAATATTCCTAATATCACTCAACTAATTTTTATAAAATGACAACCACCACCGGAGTAAAATTCGTGCCGTCTATTCGGAGGACCGCACGATTTTGTATGACCTTATCTGTTGTTGTTTCAGTAATTCTTACAATTCTACAATTATTGTTACCATGGAACTACGCGATTAGTAATTAATTCAACCATCATTCAACGAGGAAAAATATGACGAAAATCGGGATTCGGGAAAATCAGGTAATCTATTCCAATTTTATATTCTTCTTCTTCCTCTTCTTCGCTCCAAGGATTAGGCTCTAATGAACCTGTTGCGGTCCCCATTTGGCTCTGGTCTTCCAACATCTCTTCTTCCCACTGATCTACAATCCCTTGCGATTGCCGGTAGTCTCGTGTTCGGCATTCGCTCCAATGTTCGCACCACCTTCGACTGCTTCTTCTCAGAGTATCCAGCAATGATTCAACCTTCAATTCCTGTCTTATATTAGTGTTTCTTTTTATCTAAAATTGTATAATCAAGAGTGCTCCTCGGAAACTTCATTTCTGCTACCTGTATTCTGGATTTGCCCTTCTATGACATTATTTTGTAATTTTTAAGTGTCGGTGAACTGTACCACAGGTGCTTCTGAATCTATTAAGTTTTTCATCTAAATCAATATCCTTTTCGTAATACACATAACAGCCTAAATATTTGAAATATTTTACTTGATCTAGTATCTTTTCTTCCATTATTATTTTAGTTCTAACGGGATACTTTCCTTTCAAGCCATAATCTGCCGCAATTTGCTGAAGTTTGTAAACTGCCATCTGCATTTTATCTTCAGAGTCATGTATTATTACGTTGTCGTCCGCTTATAAAAGGGAGTTTAAAAACTTTATTATTATTATTATCGTATGAAAATCGAGCAGTAAAGTTTCGGGTAACTGGGTAAAGTTTTGAAGAAAAACACCATCAAAAGTAGAATCGTACGAAAACCGAGGTTTACTGTATTTACTATGATAAATTAAGTCTATTTATTACACCAACAAATCTTATAAACTGATAACGCGCGTAACTAGAATGGTTTCTTCATCGTATGCACATTCTCTGAAAAAGCGAATGCCCAGGTTTATGATTATGCATTCCACGTTACCATTGATTTTCTGGGTGTTGTGAGTTGCTGAAATCTGAATAATTCTCCTGGTATGTTAACTGTTCTCTCTACCATTTATTTAATTTAAAATCTCGTTATGTTATCTATTGCTTGATTGAAAGTTAACAATATTGCGAATGTTAGCTGTAAACATTATTTTCATCTGATAAATGTACTTAGTTTGTGATTCCTTGTTGTCAAAGAAGTAGATAGTGGCATGAAGGGCAGTCGGGTTGGGGCTGTAAAATAAGACTGTGATGATTGTAATGATGATGGTCATGATACTTGTCTGTCTTCTTCGCGGCTGGGGATGGAGCAGAACGATGTTGCCACTTACTCGGGCGGCAGACACGCCGTCGCGTGACCCCACAGCAGCAGCAGCAGCAGCAGCAAGGAACAAGTTGCAATGGGAGCATACAACAGTACATGACCCAGAACCGCACAGACGATGCATAACCAAACAAGTAATGGCGCCCTTGGTCACTTGGCGCTCTTAAAGTTTCAAATTCTTAGCGCTGTAAGATTTCATTTTTTTCTTAATAGGCATCTCTGCAGGGACATAACAATTTTAAGCTTCTGACTGGATAACGGAATCCCCTCACCTGTTAGCCACTAGCGGTCAAGAAGACAATTATTATCCGGACAATATGATAATTCTTGAAACAACTGTTCAAATATTAAAAATGAGGATATTTTCTTAAATAATCTGAAAACCGTCTTTGGTTCATTTTTGTGTACCGAATGGAATGTTTGTGTCTTCCCAAGGGAGAGGAGTTGAGAAAGGTTAGTTTATTAACATCCAGTTCGACGTATTTCACTGTAATGTACACATTTATATCTTTGTTTAGAGGAGAAAACGTGCGCTGACACTGCTGCGTGTCAGCCACTTCACACACGGAGTAATAAATACTGTTTTTTAAGAAAACGTTTCACTCTGACAGTCTCTGTCAACGCGGACCGAACTTCTAAGGAACGTAAAGGAGACGCATATTTTATATAAACTTAAGTTTTTTTTTACAAATTATGAAAACATTTTGGAGTATTTTAGGTGATGTGTTCAATGTACTTGTTTGACGTTTTGGTTTTTAAAAAACCCTTAGTGTCACTCTTGTTGTCATTTAAATGTATTTTTTAAACACACACTAGTAAAAGCGGTTCTTACAGTGTACCCTGTAGACAAAGCGGTGTCATAGTAAAGTGTTTTCTTAAAAAAAGAGTATTTATTACTTAGTGTGTGAAGGGGCTAACGCGCACCAGTGTCAGCGTGCATAGCGTACTTAAAGTTCAAGTGCTGAAAATGAGGCGATGCTTAACTGTTCAGGTAAATCTGTGAATGCAACAAAGAAAAGAAAATACTTTCATCTGGCCACATCTGCTACTGATGATCATTAAGTGATTAGTATTATTTGAATTAAAATAAAATCAAAGTCAGTATGCCTTGTAAAAATAATGTATGACACAAAAGATAAAAGTAATTTTATTTTGCCCGTAGAATTGCGCCACTTGGTTCATAGGCCTCGTGTCGCAATCTTTCGTACACGCAAAATAGAATGTCACTTTTACCACTAATATCATAAATAACTATTCTGTTGATTGTCGCATTGCTGGATTATTTTGTGGAAAATTGTTTAAAAGTATTGAAACATGCCCATAAACTGCTCACAATTATTGGGCGTTTCGTCGTAACCCGTTTCCGAATTTATGTTAACATGGACACCAGGAAAAAGGTTACGATAATATTTTTAGCTATTATTGCTTCAAAGAAAACTAAATATTGTCCTTCTAGCTGGGTCGATGGGTTACGTCTGAAATAATCGCTATTACCTATTGATAGCCGATTACCCGATCTGCCATCCATACAGAGTGGCGAGGAATCTGAAAACAAATATTTTATCTAGCTACTTATTAGCTCGAAATGGCAAATGAAAATCCTTTTTTTCCTTTCAAGAAGAAACATAATATTTATTACTTATTGCAACAGAAAGACTGTCCTTTGGTCTTGACCTTGTTCGAACCTTTATACTGCACTATATTCGCGCGCTCTTGATCGACGTCGCCACGAAGGACCATCTTCTCTTCTCCCCGGTGATGGGAATTCCAGAGTCGAAGTACCGCGTTCTTCTCTCCTGTTCTTCCACGCGAACGTTGCCGAGCCACTGATCCGCACTACTTCAAATATTCGTAGTTCTAGTTCGATTGTCTTGCAAAAATAATACCCAGTTCTATACGATTACACAGCGAAAATGTTTTAAAGTTCCACAAATTAATTACTTGTCCAGAATATTTCCGAGTCGTATCATATACGACTTCTCACAAGTTATAATTTCCGCGAGTTGTAAAAATAATTAAAGTCCAAACTGTTCGTGAACGTACAAAATTCTCTCAGTTCAATAATTAGTAGAATTTTCTCGCGAAAAAATAACAAGTTATACTTCTAACACATTGAGTCCAACGTTCCTCAATCTCATGAAAAATTCCAAGTTCCAATTACACAAATTATCTATCCGCGAGAGACCCGCACTGCTTCACCACATATGACTGAATGTGAATTTCTTTATTACTGATCAGCCCTCCAGACCTCGGCTTCCCTTTTGTCTCAAAAAATCAGACATACTTCCGCAGTAGTAGACTATTGTTGCTCTCTCCAACCAATCCCCAGATCGTTTTCAAATCTGACTAGCCACGCCGTCACTTTCAATGCCAGATGAATATTTATTTATCTTGACAACTTGGGCTCCGTTGCTAAGGCGCCATATTCCTGTTTAATTACCCTAGCATTTCCACCCATTCATGACAAATAACATTTCATAAAAAGGACCCACATATTGGTATGTCACAGTATGACAGCAGGGGAATGAAAGCTGTTAGTACTGTCAACATATTCTTCCAGCGTATAGCCAAAATTGTAAATAATTTGATTGTCGGCAAAAAGTTACTCAGAAATTTATTTTGTACTTCACTCTCTTGCACGCGCAATATCGCTACACGCAATGTCAGATGCCTTTTCTCATGAAGGAATGCACAGAAGCAATTTTGTTTATGAACTCAACAGTTTTCAGACAACATAGGTCTGTGTTTTTTTTCTGTTCTGTTTATGAAATTAAGCACCAACTATTTGTAATGTTAGCGTCGTGTGAAGCGTTTCTATTTGTATTCAGTGAAGAAATAAGAAAAATCTCTTTGGATGGAAAATTAATGAATGAAATTTTGCTTTCCCTACACAATGCATTTTCAGAATTAATATAAATGTTTATTCTGGTAAATATAAACCATAAATCTGATTAAATTGCACAGACGATATTGAAACATATATATCGGTTACCGCTATCCGTGTCTAAAACTTATCGCCACAATCCCAGGGGTCTCAATTCCAAAGATCTCAATGAAAATAGAACATATGTCATATTATTAATAGAACGTAACTCTGAGAAATAAATTAAGAAAAAAATTGAACTGTTTTAAGAAAATCATGGAAACGATTTGTTTAAATATCATTTTTTCACTAAAAATTACGCAGAAGTTACATATTGATTGATCATGGCAATATTTAAAGATCTAATGTTGACGAATCGCATAAAGAAGTTAATCTCCATCATCAGTATTGTTAGCTGGAGTTGGTGGAAGGCATCAAACATAATTTAAATATCTAACGTTTGCGAAAATTCAAAAGTTTCAATGAAAGTCGGACTTTTTTAATTTTTAAAAGCGTACATTGATCTAGTCGAACAAAGAAATAAAAAACAACTATAGAGAAAATGTTTTAAAAAATCAACATATTGGCAGACGTTTTGCTGAAAATCAGTTTTTCGGCATCAGGAACCACAAAACGAGGATTCTGATTGCACAATGAACTCGGGAAAGTAATGTGCTACATTTTGAGACAAGAAACTAACGGCCTTAGCAGTTGACGCGTCCATTAATAAGTCATTAAGGCAAATCCATTAATAAGGCATTGGGAAGGCGATCGCTGTTTCACCGTCTCCGTGCGCAGATCGGTAGCTATCGCATTCTCAGAAGCGTGGCGTGGCGGGGCCGGGCGGGGCGGGGCGGGGCGGGGCGGGGCGGGGCGGGGCGGGGCGGAGTTGTAGCTTCCGTCGGCGCCGTGCGGGCGCGCGCTCGTCGCGCTGGCGGTTGTCAGCGGCCGCCGCCCCGCCCCGCCCTCCGCCGGCGCGCCACCTACCGCCCAGCCCAAACAAGCGCCGCGCCGTCACCGTAAACACGCGCACGTGCGCCGCCCCGAGTCGCCGCGTGAGGGAGGTAAGGGACAAGGCACGGCGCGGCGCGGCGGATTATGGCGAGATGGGGCGGACTGTGGGATGATGGAACGTGGTATGGCGGCTTGTTGTGAAGCGGCTGTGGCATGATGAGTTGAAGCCTGTGGATTGTGGCAAGGCGGAATTTGGCTCAATGGGGTGGGATGTGGCGAGATGTGGAGAGGTAGCTTTCTGTTACTAAGATGACGCTTGTGGGGTGTGATGTGTCAGGTTGTACCTGGGCGGACGTGATGGAGTTTTAGAGATCGGTTTGTGGCATGCTGGGTCGTGTAGTGGCGGCTTATAGCATGTCGAGTTTGGCGTGTCCGGTTGTGGTCTGCTGGATTTCGGTTGGACGTGGCGGGTTGTTACGAGTTGTGTTGGGTCGTGACGTGGAAACCAGCTAGCGTTGTGGGCTGCGGCGTTGGGGAAAGGGGGGGCACAAGTTGTGACGAACTACCGTGGGGTGTGGCAAGATGAGTCGTGACATGGTGGGGTGTTGCTGGTTGAATTTAACTTTCCTGGGTGTGGTGAGAAGAGTTGTGACATTGGCCGCTTGTAGAATGGTGGGCAACGGTGTGACGGGCCTTGTCGTTGAGGACTGATGAGCTCCTGGCTTTGCTGGAGTGCCAGTTTGTGTGTGGCTGTGGCGGGATGGCTCGTAAAGTGGAGTGCGGAGAGTGGCGTGAAGGACCATATCTTGGCGAGCTGCCGCGGTGCGAAGAGGTGAACTGAGGCGAGGCGGGGATAAGAATTAATAGATTGGCAGGGAGAGGTGGGAAATGATGGGCCACGAAAACGGAGACGCAGAGAAGAGCAGGAAAGGTGACGAGTGTAATTCAAGGACATCAAATATGACTGATATTTTGGGTGATTCTTCGTCTGTAATGTCAAGGGCCATGTATAGAAGGTAACGTTAGTAGTGGAGAAATTAACGTTGTAGTTGTATAGAGGTAGCCAGTATAAGGTATAGAAAGTAAGGTATAGTAAATAGTGTTGAGAATAGTGTGTAGAGTATGGTAAATAGTCTATCCAGTATAGAGTATATTCAATAATGATTGCGGCAGAGGTGTTGTAGTGGAGTTCATAAAACTGACAATTGATTTCAAAGCGAAGTTTCTTCCTGAATGCGAATGCGAAGAAAATTTAAATAAACAAAGCGTTTCAATGTAAATTGCTGTAACAACCTGAAACCTGGGAACTATTAACCCAAAACACAAATATACTTTTTACTGTATCTGACTACCAAATTATTCACTGTTCTGTTATCACATTTTCAAATGAAATAATAGATAATTCAGTTTGACATACTTATGAAATTTTTAGATTTGTTTCCTTTCGAATGTAATTTGGGTTGATTGTTCCACATCCAGTTCAGAGATGAGTCACTATGTTAAGAGGGAATAGGTTTCGCTGGGGAAGGAAATTAATTTCTCTGTGAAACCATGACATTTTGATGAAAGGAACTTAAAAATAATAATGAACTATACCCGATTTCCGGTAACAAGATTGCTTATTATACCACCACAAGATCTGGGACTACAAATTTTACCTCGATCAAGATTCGGTCTCTATACTACACAATTTGAATGTAGTTTAAATGGCAATCAAATAATTTTCTTCTAACACGGAGTGGCTTTATGGTATCTCTTTGTTTTTTTTTAAGTACACACAAAAAAAGTACGATGTAATTATTTAGCAACTCTCCCAGTAATATTTGGCGCTTTATTCCAGCTTTCAGGATGTATTCCACGTGAATAATCGGTGTAACTTGACGCATAACATTAAATCTCTGTTATTGGGAATAAATAAAAAGAACATGGAGTAAAGCAACAAAGGGAATATAGAAGTAGAGTCCCAATAGATAATTATTATTAGAATGAAATTAATTCGCAACTTTAAATCTCTGCATCTCTAGATATTTTGTTTTTCGAAACAGTCGCAATATTGAATTCTGGCGCCACGCATGAATTTGGTGGAAAGTATGGCCAAATTATAGAAATTGATGAATTAAAAGATATTGAAAACGTTGGTAAACACGAAATCACGTATCTTTACAATTTCAATTCCTAAACTTCACGAATAGATCACCGGCAGCGGTAGCTCAGTGTATCAACTGATGTCATCCTAGGTTCGAGTCCTGACGGCCGCCGCGGCGGCAGGATTTTCGACGCTAGCTTTTCAGCTAGGTCGAATTCAGTCGCTGTCTGGACGAGAATTCTAGCGACCGGCTGCTCTGATCGGTAGTTTTCCGTAGTTTTCCGGAGCAGTACCCTACCAAACGGGCCACGGACCGCGCGCGATCCGTCCTTCCTCTTCCTTGTCCTACCCTCTCCTCTTACACACACACTTACACCAACATGCACTACACTACCACATATTCCGGGAAACCGGTCGGGAGCATAGAGCTTGTCCCGGCTGGGGCGGTGCTCCGCTGGAGGGAGAGCCCTGGTTAGGGGGAAACCCCACTAGCCGACGGTAGGTCGGTGCCGGATCTCGCCATCCAGCGGGGGAAGATCACCACCATCTCCCGAGAAAAAAACATGCACTACACTAACGGCACTAATGACCAAAGCAGTTGACGCGCCCGGAAACACGAAAAAATCAATCAATCAGTCAACGAATAGATCTAAGTATAAATGCCTAAAATCATATTAGTGATTAGTTATGTAGTGTAGTGATATAATGATAGTTATTGGCGATATTAATGATTTTTTAACTTGATATTTAAATAAGAATTTCCACTCATAACTCCCGTTACTGATGTGATCTTGTTAATACACCTAACTTCGGGTTCCATCACTCCATTTCCGGTGGAATTCTTTCTCAAGACCTGTTGGTGGAATGAGCGTCACTTTCCAACGGCTTGCAGCCTCTTTCCCCCTCCCCTGCCCCTCCCCCTTCCGCTCCGCAACGCATCCCCTCAGTGGCGCCACCTCTCCCCGCCTCTCGTGATTGACTGATTGTTAGTGATTTGGGCGGAAGAACTGCTAAGGGCAGTAGTTGTGTAAGTGAAGTGCCTGTTTTTTCTTCCGAAAGTGGCGTTGGTCTACCTCCTCTGGATGGCGAGATCCGGCGCAGACCTACCGTCAGATAGCGGGGTCTTCCCCAACCAGGTATCTCCCACCAGCGGGGCACCGGGCCAGCCGGGACAAGCTCTAAGCTCCCGACCGGTCTCCCGGGATGTGTGGCAGTGTAGTGCATGTGAGTATAAGTAGGAGGTGAGGATAGAACAAGAAAGAGAAAGGAAATATCGCACGCTGTCCGTTGCCCGTTTGTTAGGGTACTACTCGAGTATTCGTGTGGTGTTGATCGGAGAAACCACGGAAAACTAGCGATCAGAGCACCCGGGCGTTAGAATTATCTTCCAGACAGCGACCGAACTCGACCCTGCTGTCAAGATAGTGTCAAAAATCGTGCCACCGTGGGGACTCGAAGCTGCCGGTCAGGGGCCCTGCAATGACATTAGTTGATACCCTGGGCCACCCCTGCCGGTCCGCTCGCCGTAAAGACACGTGATTTACGTGAGTGCACGCGCGCGAGGCAAAAACGCCGCCGCCACCGCCGCGCTCTCTTCTTCCTTTTGAAAAACTTATTGCGCGCCATAAATCAATTGAGTAAATTACTTATGACGGACTCCCGGGCGGGAGGCGGTTTTTGCGCGGGCGGTCGCGAAGCAGCGCTCGCCGGAATGCGATTCGGACCGGCGCACCGTGTCGCCGACGCTTTTATTTGGGGCGGGAATTTGTGGGATGCGTGGCTTTGGTGGAGGCTGATTGTTTTCTACATGGAAGGGGAATAGAAGTGTAAGAGAAACTTCTTAGGGCGAACAACGGAAGTGGATAATCACGAGAAGTGTATACGCATTATGATCGGTTTTTCCCAGATAAATGAATTCTCAGATATTAGTAATCATCATAATAGATAGCTCCTCTATGCTTTGTTTATTCACTTACATTAAGTACTTTGTTCTTCAGTTTTCTACTGCTCTCCTCTTCTACCATCCCATCCAATTTTTGTTGTATTTTACTACCTTTTCTTTTTTCCGCCGCAGTGACTACGACTTCACTTATAAACCCATCTTTTTCTCTCAGAATATGAACTACTTAGTTCAATTTTCTTTCAAAAACCACGAGTACGAAGTAGGGGCGGATAAAAGAGATTTATTGAGAACAATTGCATATCCGCCTCATAACATACTGTAGAAATTCGGGCAATATTATATTATATTATACAGAGCGTCCAGGAAGGAAACATCGAAACTTCGAAAATACGCGGTTAAGACAATTTTAAGCATATTTAGTCTAATAAACACCTTCGATATTCCGAATTGCTGAGCCGCAATAAGCATTCAAATATTGGTATGAAAAAATACTTTTTATGCAAAATTTGCATATCAGAAACACATAAATCGTTTAGTATTTACAAAAGAAATGAATATATTTGTTCAGAAAGAAAAATTAACACAGAAATAAAACTAGTGGTGCTAAAACAACACGTATTTTCTTTGTTCGTAATTACAAAATTACGAGAAATTACTCAAATTTTCGAAAAATTGTAGTAATTTAATATAGTAATAATTTATTTCAAAATCTATCTTTAGAGAACAGATTGTATTAAAGGGAAAATGTTATCTTCGTAATTGTAATTGTAGGAAGACGCCGAAAATTTTTTGAATTTTCACAATTTTCGAAAAATGAGTTTTCAACGTAAATGAGACCTGCGCCATTTTCCTTAAACGTTCTTCACAATATCCAACAACAACACCGTCAGACGTTTTGCCGTCATTCGATTTTTTGCTATGAAGAACCCACAAAACATGAATTCTGGCTACAGAAATTATTATAAGATTTTTTTCTAAATTTAGTAACTGTCTTTATCCACTTTTTCATTACGAGAGCCCTGTAATAATTTTTCTGACGAAAATTCTCCGTTTATCATGCAGCATTAAATAACTTTCTCACTACTCCATAGCAAGAAAGTAAAAAGCAGTCGAATTGTGTAAATTGGGTGCTTTTTTATTTCTGTGTTAATTTTTTAGTGAACAAATATATTATTTTTTGTAAATATTGAACAATTTACACATTTCTGGAGTGTTAACGTGTTTCTGAAATGCACATTTTTGCATAGAAATAATTTCTCTAACCAACATTAGAGTGCTTATTGTGGTTGAGCCATTCAGAATATCAAAGGAGTGTATTAGACAAAATATGCTTAAAATTGTCTTAAAACTTATTTTCGAAGTTCGATATTTCCTTCCCCTGTAGTGTTTGAACAAGTCTTCTTTTTGTACCAATTCACTTCTCTGTTCACCTGCCTAGTTAACCCGTCCATTTCATTTTTTTAAAATTAAAACGAAAAATATTTAGACCCACTGTAAGTGAAACAGAAGAACAGCTACCATTAAATGTTGATAATAAAGGTATCCTAATGATAAAGGGTGAAAAATATTACTAAGTGAAGTTATTTTGCATATCCATGATAATTCTCCACTTGCCATACGAGTGTTACCGCCAAGTCATTGAAGCATTTTTTCCCACCTCCTTCGGAATACGTTTCCTAAACTAGGGAGCCGATGCAATGTGGAAAGTCCCCACATTTTTCAAGAAAGAATTTTTCGATCTTACGTCACATTGCTGACGTAGAGAGCTGATCAACAACTGATTCAATAATTGGAATTGTGGACACGTATGGAGTACATCCATGTCAACTTACGTCTGTGTATATCTCATTAATGAAATAAATATAGTCACTAACAATTGATGTTTATTAATTTGTCCTTTCTTTTATGAGATACAGATCTCTCTATGGGCTAACTGCAGAATTCAAAATTTGTCTCTCGCGCATTATGGTAAAAAGTATTTGCCATGACTTTTACAACTACCCTTGAATTTCACTTCCATTTTAGAATAAAACTCTATCTCTGTTTAGAAAAAATAGCGAGAGTGTAACACTTAAAATTTGGTTAGGTTCTTGTATGTGGAAGACCAAGAGTGTGTGTCGTGATGGTGACAGTGGAGGTGATGGTCTCGGTTGTTGTCTAACTATTTGTAATTTTTAGTATTGTTGGTGGTGATATAGTGATAATGGTGTTTTCAACGTGTGTGTAAACATTATGGTATGAATAAACTATAATGAGCTAGAACATTTCAGAAATAATTTTATGTGGATTTTAAATTATCATTTTTATTGAAACTCAATAAATTAAAACATCTAGATTTTTATTAATAAAATAAACAAATATCGTTAGAGTTCAATGGCTCAGTCCGAGAGTTAGCTGCATATTTGTATGCATTATTTGCACGTACAATTTCAGTCAAGGGTAATACAACACCTTTCTTGTGTTAGAAAATTCTCATTACATGAAGAAGAACGTAGGAATGATTATGTTATTATATGCTTCAGGGGTTTTATTTTATTTTACAGGAAAGATAATTTATTTGAAAGGTGATTTTGAAGGTTTTTTGTATAATTAAAACTTCAAATATAGATGCTTTCTTGCTCCTACTGATAATGATGATAATATGCCTACAAATGTCATGAAATACTTGTGAGGATAAAATGTTCAAAGTGTGGTGAAAAATTGTTCTAGCGTCATTGTAAGATATCATTCTGGCTTTATGTTCACGAATGTAATCAGTGTTCGCGGATACTTTTACTAATGTGATGCTTTTATAAGGCAAAGAAACGCATGCCGTTATTTTTATGCGACTTCAGCATTCTTTGCGTAGCTACATTAACAATGAAAATATCTACCTTAGTTCACCAAAAAGATAAGCCATCGGATGCACTAACTTGGTGTTCACTCAGAACGTGCATTCTCACTTAGTTGAATCTCTCTTCTGGGTGTTCTTACCGAATGACAAACAATATCGCATTCCTTAAAATATTTGAGTGGTGATTTTTTGTTGGATCTTTGCCTACTTCATTTTCCTTGAACTGCTCATTGTGAGAATAAAAGGCTTTAAAAATACCTGTGAATTAGGAGAGGGTAAAAGCGGGAGTATAAAAGCTGCCTACTGGGGTTTTACGACCGTCAGGAATCCTTGATTATTTACAGTGAAGGACGTTCGAGGACTTTCTCGACGCATCCCAACACAGTTTGCGGTCGCTGAACAACTTATCTTTTGTTAGAAAGTTCAGTAATTTAAGTATTTGTCAAGAAGGTTGTACATTAAAAAGCTACTTATTGAAAAACGTTTGAAATATTTGATTTGGATAATAACTCACACATGTACGTGTTGGGAACTTGATGTTAAATAATTTGTTTTTCTTATATATTGGCATTTTAGAAAATAATTAACTAAAGCTATTTTACAGTAAATGTAGTTTCATAGGAAAAAGGTGCATCGAATTTAATATTAACTTTGGAAATATTTACTTCAGACAATATATATATTGTAATAGGTCTTCTAATGTTCCCTCTCTCTCTCTGCTCGTCACGTGCACTATCTTTGCCCTGCCTAGCTCTAACTTGCAATTGGGTGCCACAATACCTTCGCTTATCGGTTGCCCGTACCTCTGCTAGCCCGAATAATCATTCACAACCTACCTGGTCGTAGTCCGCGCGCTCACTCCATACGGAGTTGAGGTAAGGGTCCGTTTCGTTTGTGCCTGGGTCAAATTCTATACAACTATGTAATGGTTGTATTTCTTTTTTCTGTATGTTTATGTATTTGTGTTGTCACGTTTTCGCAAGCCGGAGAGGCAGATTGTGTTTATGGACAGGATATAAGCAAACAAAAATCCGAAATTAAATGTATGAGCATCCCACATGGCTCATAATTGCCTTGAATTCATGTGTTTTATTACATAGTTGTATAGAATTTGACCCAGGCACGAACGAAACGGACCCTTACCTCAACTCCGTATGGAGTGAGCGCGCGGACTACGACCAGGTAGGTTGTGAATGATTATTCGGGCTAGCAGAGGTACGGGCAACCGATAAGCGAAGGTATTGTGGCACCCAATTGCAAGTTAGAGCTAGGCAGGGCAAAGATAGTGCACGTGACGAGCAGAGAGAGAGGGAACATTAGAAGACCTATTACAATATATATATATATATATATATATATATATATATATATATATATTACTCCAGACAAAATATATTGTTTGTGAATTGGTTAATACATCACAAAATATCAAAACTATAATATAATTTACATAATGCTGCATTATAACAAATGTTACGAATTATGAAAGTGCTAGAAATATTAATACAATCTGTGACGCACAATTAACAACATTTCTTTACTAACAATATTTTTGGAAACTTCTTTTATCTCTAAAAAGTATATTTATAATTCGATACTGTGAAACAAATTTGTTCAGTGAAATGAAATACTATTCTATAATTAGTTTAATTAGTTAGAATGATTGTCAGTCATGGTCGTGGCATCCAATGAGTTCTTTACATTTTTATTTTACACTTTCTTAATGTAATAAAACGTTGCCACACACTCACTATATTGGCGTGTGCGTGGAATTTTCCACTACGTTTCGCCTATGTTTTAAATTAACATGAAGATCAGATTTAAAAGATGTTATTGGTAACCAATTTCGGAATTTATAAATAATTTGGGCGTCAGGAAAGGTTACACGTGAATCCCTGACTATTACTGACTTTCGGATATATTACTAATAAATGTAAATCCCGCTATCTCGGTTGACGGATAGTTATAAAACAATTGATGCCACTTACTCCTCAACCAATTACTCAATCTGTCATCCATACGGAGTGGAGAGGAATCTGAAAATAATTCTGAAATATCTACTTTAAGAACGCTGATTCTCATGGCAAATGACAATCAGCTTTCTTTCAAACTATGAATTATAATTTATTATGAATGCAAAAGTTATTAAGCTATCATTAATTATTACAAATTATCTTTAGGTCATGACCATTTTCCTCGTTATTGCAATAACAGCGTTATAGAACCTTTTATCCTTTCTTGCCTTTTCGGGCGCACGTCGCTCGATATCGCCACATAGAGTAGTCCAATCTTTCCTTTTTTTTCGCCTAGGGCTTTCATCCAGCCGACAGCCGGTTACCCTTTACCTCCCGATGGGACGTATATTAGACCATACACTAGACCAACACACTTGCGGGCTCCTTTGATCTGGGGTCAACAGAACGCGAGGCCCTCCGCGACCACACATACAAAGTCAAGGGACAAACAACCATGCCCAAGGCGGGACTCGAATCCGCGACCCTTCGGACTGAAGCTCTGAGTCGGTACTCGCACTTAGCCACCTCGGCCATCCAGGTCGGCAGACCGATCTTCCTTCTTGCTGAAGTCCACGATGAATAGCTACCAAGTCGAAACTTCCTCCGACCACTTCACAAGCACTGCCTATACTCTTTGTATTCCGCCTCAGGTGGGCACCTATTTCAAACTGATTACTTTTTTCAAGTCGGAATAATATCCCTCTAATATTATTTTCTATCACCTAACCTGGCAATTCACAATTCACTGGTAAACATTCTAGGTCAAATCTTGTAACTACTGCGAAAATATTCTAAGTTCACTTTCCAGTTCATTAATGAAAATATTACAAGTCCGAGTTTGCAATGGTACAACACGTAAATTTTACAAGTTCCAATTGCACACCTAATGCGAAAATATTCTAGATTCAAGTTCAATTTTCACTCTCACGAAATATTACAAGTCCCGATTTGATAATTAACCTCAAGAAATTTTCTAAGTTCCACAAGTATCACTCGAACTTAATAAAACGCGCAAACGATCCGCTCACCACCACGACTAGAGACGGAATGCCCTAATTCCCAATCTGGTCATCCCTTCAAAGCTTGCTGTTTTTCTCTCCATTGTTTTGACAAACTCCACGATACATCCGCTGACGTCACCCTTATTATTCCATTTTAGAAGCAATCACAACCTCGTGATCACAACGGTGCACCCTGCACCTGCTTCTAAACGAACTTGTTTCGCGTTGCTACGGTGCCTCCTATGTGTTTACCTCCCAGCTCTCACAGTTACTAAGGTCCCCCACACCTGTCTCAGAATGAACTCGCGTTGCCACGGTGATCTGCGTATCTGTACCATAGAAACCCACGTCTTTTGCAATATCTACAATATTTCGACCTTTATTTGCCTAAATAAATGTCCGTCATTTTTGGTATGTCACGGTAAGATTAATCTGTCAAAATTCTGAATATTTAAAATTTTTCAGACTGTTACGGCAATAGTTAGATATCCAGTTATTTCTCTTTATTCCGTATCCCAATAAAGTCAATCCAGTTTACTTTGTAGAAAGGGAAAACTTCAGAAGATAATGCATTCTCTAAATTTTTGGAATTATGAATGTTTATATATATATATATATATATATATATATATATATATATATATATATTATAATTTAAAAAATGTGAGTTAATTTGGTATGTACAGTTATCGCAGCGTCAAAATAACTGTAAATCATAAAATTACTGTCCGTCAATTTGCTCAATCTTGCTAAAATGTGTACTTAGGAAATAACAGTATTAGTGACCATCCTTTTCCATTTATCACAAGTCATTTAAATGATACCATTTTCTTATCTTTACGTAATATTTGTAGTGCCTGGCAAAATTATTAAAAATGACTTCTCAAATCCATTTCTTTCAAAGATATTGTTTTCTATCGTGAGATATGTGCTTTAAGACGTCATTGCTATCGATGTGTGTACCCTAATGTGTATCTCATTGTTGTGCATTTATAGGAAATTTTTCAATCCATGACTAGCAACAAATAATGTGTAAAATATAAATAATATATCAAAAAATGAGATTTTTGTCGTTTTCATTGCTGTGTCACAAATACTTTGAAAAGAGTTGTCTTTCAGTTAGTCGGATTTATCATTTGTACGTCAGCTGTAATAATATAATAGTGAATTCAGTGTCTTCAATATTTTTTGAGATTTTGTTAGGGTAATAATTCTGTAATGTTGATTCGTAAAAGAAGAGAAAAGGTGCGCTAGACCGATACCGACAATGCCGCGTTAATCCTGGCTGCGGGCGTGTGCCAGGCGCGCGGCGCGGCGCGGCGCCCGTACAAATGGGCCTCGCGTCGCGCGGCGAAAGGCCGACGCGGGGCGGGGCCGCTTTCAAAACACGGCCACGCGGGCCACTTGTCACGGACATTTTTACGAAAATAGTTGGAGCGCGCGCCGCCGCCTCCTCCTCCGCCCCCGCCGCCGCCTGTCTTCCTCGCGCCCGCGGAACGACCCATTAAAAGCGGAATAGCGCCGCGGAGATGTGACAGGGTTGGCGTGGGCGAAACCTCCGAGCAACTGTCGGGTCCGCGAGAGATTAAATTCGTGAAGACTGCGAGAACGTTGCGGGTTGCTGCCTTCGGTGGGGCGGAAGAATGACATTAACATTAGATTACGTGCGTGCTCCTGAAACAAATGCTCATTCAAGTGCGTTTTTGGAGAATGAATAAATTGTACCATGTACACACAACTTTGGTAGAAAACTGAAGACAACATAAATATTTCAAAATTGTTGTAAGAGCATACCAAACGTGGGAAAGATGTCAGATTTTCCTCCCTCTATCTCCTGATTTTGTTAATGGATTCTCCCTTAATTATCTGATTTAAGAAAACATAAAGTCAAGAGAGTTGCATTAAGTGAATTCAGGGAGTCAGGAAAACAGTGGTAACCCATATATCTTTAATCCAAAAGACGAACATATAGGACACGAGGATAAAACATAAAAGGTTTGTACACTCTGGTTGATAAAAATTAGACATGGTGGATATGTGGATTAGCACTATCTTTAATTTTTTTTAATATGTTATGTGAAAAGTTTTTAAGAAGATCGTACCAATGAAGTGGTTTGGTATAATTTAATAGAGAAAAATAACAAAGAAAATTGTATTACTTAACTCTTAAAGTAAAAGATTTCTGCTCTTTCTTAGTATTTCTAATTTTTCACTCATCTGCCCCAACGTTTGGGAACTAAAATGATGCCGTTTTGTGGTTGTCGTGACGAAGGATACGGCGTACACACATTCTAAATGTATAATAAATATATAAACAAATCCGCGTGTTTCTCGCAAATTGTTAAGAAAATAGTGCGTTGAATGTCGGATCCGACGTGAGGGCGTGGCACTGTCAGAAATACTCACAACTCCTGTAAGATGCGACTAGAAATCACACATTATTTCGGGTTCTGACCTCGAAATGTCTCCACGAGCAACCTTCTCCTTGAATCATGTGTTCTTGCGAATGAAACACAGTTGTATTTTTCACATCGCTGATAATTTGGAAATATTCGAATTAAAATTAACTCTTGAAGCTTGCGCATATTATTCCACGAATTGAGGAAATGAAGATTGTTTTGGTCTGCAGGTGAATTTTGCGAGTGAATTGATTGCTTGTCAGTCACTCAACTATCCTTTTTAAAGTTTGAGTTAACGAAATTTTATTTTCTGTTATTCCCGATTCCGTTCATCGATCACAGGTTTTGTTCACTCATCCTTTTCATTTCGTACAGAATCCCGAAATAATGTTGGCAGAAAGTTACCGATGCATCAGTTTGAATATTTTATGTTTCCACTTCTTTCTCTAGAGCTCACTACATTGAATTGTATCGTCAAAGTATTGATTTTCCATTATCCTTTCATTCAAATTTTTTAAAATTATTTATTTAAGGTCGCCTTACAAACCACTAGGTTATTGGCGACCACAGTTACAAAAATATAGTAGTTACAAATACAGTACTTACAAATACACTGGTTACAAAATTTCATGGAATACACATACGTTAGAGATAAATCCTTAATATAGGAGTTGAATAATCTTCATGTGACCAGAATAAGAATTGAATATGCAGTGGAGACAACTATTAATGTTAAGATTTGCTCAGCCAGTCGTCATCACATGGCATCAACTACAAGGTGCTTGGTAGATATTGGAAGACTGCAATTTGGGCAAGGATAATAAATAGCCCTTTTCATCAGGTAGCTATAACTAATGTTAAAATATCCAATACGCCTTCCGGATTTCTATTCTCACGTGAAACTTGGACTATTATCAAGGCTATTGATATTACCATCCTAAGACCATCGAACTCACATATTGTTATTTTTTTCTGACTCACTATCATTCACATTTTACTTTAGTTTGAGAATTTAAAGTGACTTTTGATAAAAAGTTAAATAGACAATTTATGTTTTTTTAAAATGTGTGAATCTGAGTTCGAAAAGTAAATTCATTTATTTCCTTCTATCGCTTATATTTTAATTTGGATAAAAGAAACGAAACTTCTTATTGTAGACTAGGTTTCATCTGCAATTGATGGCCTTCATATTGCTTCGACATCTCGTATGTAGTTAGTATTATATATTGCATATTAAACTTTTTTTCTACGTTCATTATTCTTCTCTTTAATCTAAATTAGAGATAGGGAAATGAGAATCGTGTAGAACCTTTCTCACAATGACACTGGACGTAAAAGCAAATCATTTTTATTAGGAACAATATTTCATCGTTTTAAAGTGTACTTCTTTGATGTTTGCCAGGAAACACGCCACAATCCACGGAAAAACAAGCATCGCGATGAAGTAGGTCATGTTAGAGGAGTTGCTATTATGTCCACCTCCCACGACGCCAAAGCAGCGGGAAGGCATAAAGATGTCGGTTAGCGCGAAATGCAAAGACAGCCGTAAGAATTTGCGCTAAAGAGCAGCCGCTGGGTGCCGTGCAACATGAGAACGCAGCCAAGGCGGTCACGAAGTGGTCGTTGCCTTTCGCGGAGGCGTGAAACCTTGATTCTCGCCTTCGACGAGAGTTCGCTCGGAGCGAATCTGCGGATGACGAGCGGCCCCAGACCCGTTCCCCCTCTGGATCTCGCTTCGCCAGAGAACGTTGACACACCACGCGTTTACCCACCCCACCCCTTCTCGCACTTCAACGGCGACGTTCGATGGCTTGGAGGTTGAACGAGGACACTCGCCGTTCGACGGCACCGGAGTCAAGTTCAACGATTCTATCCCAGAAAAGAATTTCAAGAAAAAATATTGAAGCGGTTTTCGAGAAAACATTATAATAAATTGCAAAAACTCCGAGTAGAAATTATGCAAAAACTACTCTTTTAAAAAAATTGTACATACAATTATTTAAAGATCTAATTTTTTTGAAGGTTTCAAATAAGAAACAATCTATCAACACTATTGTACTTTAGTAATATTATTTTTTCAATTTTAGAAAGTATTCATAGAAAGTAAAAGAGCAGCTGCTTTTGAGAAAATAATTATTTAAAAATTGCACTCATTTCACGCAAAATTACGCACAATAATTTTTTAAAATGTGTATGACCTTATTTCAAGATACCTTTGAAAAACAGATTTCAATCAGAAAAAAGATATCCTCCTTCAATATTGCAGTTGTTGGTAGACGCCGATAAATTTTTAAACTTTCGCAATTTTCAAAAATTTAGAAATTTCAACAAATATGAAACATATCTTTGCTGTTCTTTTAACCGTCCTTTACGCTATTCGGTGACAAAGTTCAAACAAAATATTAAAAACCATTTTTGAGAAAATATTTAAAATGTTGAGGCGTAAAGTACTCACAAAAATCAAAATATCCGTTTCAAACATGCGGGACCTCGAATTCGTTCATATCAATCAGGAAATATCAGTTTTGGAGAAAATTCTTGTTTGCACACATTCAGTGATTTCTTACTTAAGACTTTGTTCTTCATAATTCCATTAAATTAATTTTATTAAAGAAGCTACTGAACTGTAGGTAGTAATTCTGGCAACAGTTTCCACGTTCAGGTGAAAAGTTTTTTTAGAGTGCTCTACAAAATGTAGTGAGCAAGAAACTCTGCTGGTGAGTTGGAAGCTGAGCCTGAAAACGAAACGATGGCGCTCCGCGTGAGGGCAGGTCGAGCAACAACGCGCTCAGTGTCTCAGACTCCGGTGACCCACAAGCTATTGGTACTGCGAAACCTTCATGAAGATGGCCGGTGAAGGCTTATTATCGGACATAAATCTTTCATTTACGCCAGAGCGTGTGCATTTGGCATTTGCCAAGCCACGTGCTTGTCAGCTGCCAGTAACGACCTCCCGACGAAGGTAAAGTCATAGGAGGTGACGAATCGCGACGAATATCGACCAGTGTAGATTTTGTCATCCGAAGGAGATTAGTATTCAAGCAAACAATATTTTATTAGACTTGTCAAAGAAATTATAAAAAAAATAATTTTTTTATGTATTATGAGCTCTTTTTTTTCATGTGGAAATTTTTCTCTTAGACTTGAAATTCGGATTCAGCTACTCCAAAACCCCTTAGATAAACTGTTTGTATATGTGATTGTTACCTCACTTGACTTTTGGCCAGCTTTTCGATCTTTTTCCCAGTGTGGGACGGTCGGACGGACTGAAGGGCTGACGGTCAGACGGACAGACGAGGAGACGTACGTGCACTCGGACACTTTTTGCCGTAAATCGATTTTTGGGTATCAAGGCTCTGCAAAACGTGTATTCTAGTTCTTCGAAGTGTTAGAAAAGGTAATTTAAGAACAAGATTCAATCACTTTTTGTTAACAGGACCCCACAATACGAGTTTTCCTGTCGAAAAAACGATTTCTGCTGCAGCATGTCCTTTTTCCAGAAAGAAAAAGAAGAAACCATTAATCTGTGCTCTTTAACTTCTTATGAGGAGCAATTGTGATGTAGCTTCCACCAGATGGCTTTGCATAATATCTCACTTGAGCACTTACGTCCGGCTTTGCGAAACAGGTCACACCTATTTGCCTATTGCGTGCCAGCTTCGTCGGCATGAAGCAAGCGACCTTCTGCAAAGTGGTTTTACGCTGCAGCGAACAAGAAAGCCTTATTACTGGCAGATTCCATTATTTTGTAAAAGCGATTCTGTACTGAAAGCAGTTATATGTGTCACAGAATGAGAGGCACATACAATTACGAAACCGTTTTCGCTACATGGATTTGCCTTCTAATAATCTGAGAAATATTAAAAATAGTTTCGAGGAAAATCAAGTGATTTAGGGCCGTAATGCATTTTGTTTCTTCGTCAAATGCCTCTGCGGAAGTGCAATATATATTTTATAATCGGCGGTGGGTTGTAATTAAGAATATTTTTGTTACTGTGGTACGTTGCTTGATGCCCGCTAGTTTACTAGATATGATTATTATCCTTTTAAAATGTAATGAATTATATTGCTATATACATAAAGTGCACAAGAATAATTGAGACTGTTTCACTCATGAAATTTCAGCCAATAGCATGCAAGAACTGAGACCCTACCAGCCAATTAAAGACGACTTTACCATGCATATTTATCAGTTATTGATTATCACCTCCTAGGAAGTGATACATTTTGCACCTTGTTTTGTCTACAGATAGAAGTTTTGTAATCATCACTCAAGACATATCTCCAAATGAATGAGAAACACCATTTTTCAATTATTAATGAGTTAAGACATAGTAGCGCTTCAAGTTCAACATCTTCCTTAAAAACAAGCCCACAAAACACGTTTCCTTCGAATTTAAATTTTAAAGATTGTATATTCAATAACAGTGTTTTCAAGTAATTGCGCTCTTAGTTGGTCTTATGTTTAATTTGTTGTTTATAATTGCCCTTATGTATGTATTTCTGTTCGATGTAAAACTATTTGAATAAAACAATGTTAATTATTAATAGTACATATATTCATGAAATTTCATTAGTGAAATAGTCTTAGTAAATTTCACTCGTGATTTGGAAATTGTATATAAATCCCCTCCTTGCTTCGCAATTCGGGAATTTATCGACAATTTCCAAACCACTCGTGGAATTAACTGTGATGATTTTTGCCAATTTGTTCGTACTGAACTCAGTATTAAAAGATGACTTAACTATTAAATAAGAGTGACTAATGTTCATGAATTGAAAGCTTCTGCATTTGACACAGAAATGTACGCAAAGAAATATAATAATTTATTTTTTAATTAGAAATTCATAATTTTAACATAATAGGTTAATCGAATGACAATATGGATAAAAAATATGGATTATCAAATAGGTCTCACGTCATTTTTTAAAAAACCAATTTGTAAACGTATAACACCAGCTCGACTGTAAACAAAACCGCTTTATCTTATCGCCGTTGTTATCGCCGCCAGCATGGCGCCGTGGAAAATGAACTTCTCAAAATATGAATGGCTGCATTGTTGCGCAAATTTAAATTAAGGTTTGCAGATTGCTTGAAAGAAAATAAATCAATACATTGAGAATGTAAATTATAGAATAGAATAAAAATAGAATTAATATTGTGATTTTTAATCGTAAACTATAATTAAAATTAAATTAATTTTTTCTTATCCTTTTGATCCATTTCCGATCTCCGAGGATTTTTCTCGTTGGTGGAAAACATATTTCATTAAATTCAGGCAGAAATTTCGCAAAAACTAGTAGGTTTTTTCAACAAATGTACATGACCATTTTAACGAGCTGTTTATATATATAACAACATATACCGGGAGCGTTAGCTCAGTGCATCAACTGATGTCACTTTAGCGCCTCTGACCGGGAGGTACTAGGTTCGAATTCTGACGACGGCAGGATTTTCGACACTAGCTTATCAGCTAGGTCGAATTCAGTCGCTGTCTGGACGAGAATTCTAGCGGATGACTGCTCTGATCGGTAGTTTTCCGTGATTTCTCCGATCAACACCAGGCGAATGCCGGAGCAGTACCTTACCAAACGGGCCACGGACCACGCGCGATCTGTCCTTCCTCTTCCTTGTCCTATCCTCTCCCCTTACACACACACACACACACACTTACACTAACATGCACTACACTACCACATATTCCGGGAGACCGGTCGGGAGCTTAGAACTTGTCCCGGCTGGGGCGGTGCCCCGCTAGTGGGAGAGTCTTGGTTAGGGGAAAACCCCACTAGCCGACGGTAGGTCGGCGCCGGATCTCACCATCCAGCGGGGGAAGATCACCGCTATCTCCCGAGAAAAAAACACGCACTACACTAACGGGACTAATGACCACAGAAGTTGACGCGCCCGGAAACACGAAAAAATCAATCAATCAATTAGAACATTTTGTTTAAGTTACAAATCTATATTTTCCATTTTGTAGTTTCCGTATGTTAAGGTTTTTCAATTGTCGAGAATGCGGAGAGATCAACGCAAAATACTTGCGCCATTATTTTTAGCGCCCTTTCATCTATCAGGGGAAAATATAAATAAATTTGCAGCTGTTTTTGAGAAAAGCCTTTTTAGAAATTGCGAAATTTTCAACCGCAAATTACTAAAAAACTGTTTTAAAAAAATTGTACACGACATGTTTTAAGGAGCTGATTTTTTCACAAGTGACTTTGTCAGAGGCAAAAATATCTATCTTCAATTTTGTAGTTTTGAAATGTTAACTTTTTGCAATTTTCGAAAAACTGAGCGATTTCCGGACATAGGACTAGTACCAATTTTTCCCCGTCGTTTATTTACATATGTGTAACTATTTTAAGATAAAATGTGGAGCTGTTTGTGAGAGAAAAAAAGTTTATTTTTTTAAATTTCGTATATTTCGCGCAAAATTATACGAAACAAACTCATATTTTTGAAAGGTTGAACGTTATCTTATTTCAAGATCTGTCTTTAAGGAACAGAATTCATTTAGGAAAAAAATCTCTATCTTCAATATTATAGTTGTAGGAAGACGCCGAAAAGTTTTGAATTTTTGTAATTTTCGAAAAATCGGGAATTTTAAAGAAAATGAGACATCTCTTAAGCATCCATTACTCTATCCAAGGACAAAGTTTAATAAAAAAAATTGGTACCATTTATTTGAAAATTTTGAAAATGTTCTAGGCGCTTCATGTTAAGTACCTCCAAAAATTAATATATCAGTTTCAAATTCCAGAAGCAAGATTAGCCAGAACAATTGGGGAATATCAATTTTAGAGGAAATCGGCTGAACGGTTTAGGCGCTAGTGTTGTGCACAGACAGACAGACAGTCCTAGAAACAGACGTTTTGTCGTCAATCGATTTTTCGGTGTCAAGGGTGCACAAAATATGAACTCTGGCTACTCCACATATTAATTATTTTCTGTATTTTGCAATTGGGTTTATCCACTTTTTCGTTACCAGGGCCCGGCAGTAAGAGTTTTTGTGTCGAAAATTCGCCGTTTTCCGGAGAACGATTACATTACTTTCGCTTCTTACGTTAGGCCTCATTCACAATGCAAACTTAAACGTAACGTAAGCCGTAAACTTATGCAGTAAACTTTTCACGTAGAAACGATCATTCACAATGGCAAACGTAAGCTGGAACGTAGGTTTTGCCTGAACCAATCAGAATTCAACATATTGATCGATTCGTTTCTAGCATTTTTTCGACTCTCCTATCGATTTCGCCTTTTGCATTTGCATTATCGAAGGTCACAATTTTGTTTGCCATTTCGAACCAACACTTCGCAACTCGTACCAAAACTCCACAAACTTCTCTGCTCTACCTCTCGACTATACATACCAATACACACGCATAAACAAGAATCGATCTGGAGTCGACCTTCCTTCTCGCGGATTTCGTTGTGCATTTGTTTTTTTTCATGCTGCTCTCTGATTGGTCTTCGGTAGAATTTTGACGTAAACTTAAACGTAGAAGCTTGGAGCTTGCGAGCTCTTAAGTTTACGTCAAGGCATTGTGAATGATCTCGCTTTATAACCCATTTCTAGGTTTTGCGGCTACGTTACGGTTACGTTTAAGTTTGCATTGTGAATGAGGCCTTAGTGAGGGCGAGAAAGTAATAATGTAAATATTTCACGTGGTTTCGCAGAAGAACAGGCCTCATGTCCTGACCCTCGCCAGTAAAAGAATAATATTTTATTATTATTATTATTATTATTATTATTATTATTATTATTATTATTATTATTATTATTATTATTGTTGTTGTTGTTGTTATTATTACTATTATTATTAAAGCCGTTTGTAAGGATGACCGTTTTCCTATTTGAAATAGCGAAAAAATAAACGACAAAAAATAAAAAGATAAATTTCAATAATTGTTTCATAGCACTGACAAACATCCTTTCTTTCATTCATTGATTGACTTTCTTCCTTAGTTTCACATCCTTTCTTTCCGAATTTCAGATGAAAATATTCTGCGGAAACGTATGCATTGTCGTTCGTCTAATGTCTAGGATTCCGTGCACCATGAAAGCTTGTCCATATTAAGAAGGACATCCGTTGTCCCCCCTTCTAATCTCCAACCGTTTCCACATCTCATCTCTCCGTCGCACGTTCTCGCTCATCTGTTAGACCAGCGCGCTCCAGAAGCGCTGGCCTAGAGACAACGGCAAATGTTTCTGCTCTCACGCCCACTTTCGTCATGGACGTCATGCCAAGCCTTATTTATAATTGCAGCCATCCACTCAACCATCCCCGGTCACACACACACACACACACACACACACACTCACACACTCACACACTCACACACTCACAAGCTGCCCGCTCGTTGCCTAATTTGCTGCGCAGGTAGCACGCGAACTGTGTTTCAGCGACTCTGACATACGGGATGGGCGGGGCCCTCAGAGCTCCACAAACATTCTAGAGCGTCTTCTTTATGAATGATTTTCTGGCGAGGAGACAAGTGGAACATCCTGGAGATGTATTTAATAGTGTCTTTCCAGAGGCAAATGGCTTGGCGGAAAGTTGCACTATTGCGTGATTTCACAGTGAAAGAAATAATTAACAATAAAATCGTGACAATGCACCTGGCTTCGGCTGGAAAGTAATTATTACTTCATATATACTTAAAGATGTGAAAAAAGTTGAATATTTCAGCTGTTTTTTGTAATATAATGTGGAGATACCAAAATGCGACTATTCCAGGGTCTGGCAGTTCAGAAGTAGTTAAGTTAGTATAATAGGTACATGTTACACCTTCACATGTATCAGCGAATTATCAGATATTGAACTGAATGTTCTCAAACAGTTTAGTATCCAAATTCTCACAATTACAGCTTGTCTCGATGTTACACAGCAAGCAGACCGTGCGAAGTCATGAAACATCTCTTCTTGGAACTTTCAATTATTCCCAATTTCACTAAAAGAACAAGTTGAATGCTTAGAAAAGCTGACATCAAGAAGAAAAGAATAAGGGATTTCCTTAGCGTTTTGCGGATCGTGGGCGTTTTATACTCGTTCCGTTGAAAAAAGTGAATGGAACGCATCGTGTTAGACTTCATACGAATCATAGATCTGTATAGGATTGTTTGAAACTCACCAACCCATGACACGAACACAAAATTTTGCGTTGATAGCTTGCTAGATATCACGGCATCGCAGTAAATGAAAGAAACACGAGAAACAAATATTAGCGTTTACGCCGTTGGACTTCAGTTTCAAACGGGAATTCCGTGAACCGTGTACAAATTTTGGCTCGGGTGCGGTCCACTTTCTCACACGATACATCGAGTTATTTTCGTCTATTTTTCTTCAAATAAAAAAATGCGCAGCGCGCGATATGGAGCGACGTTGTTTGCGCGCCGGGGCATAGCCTCCTTGGAACAATTCTTAAAACGTCGGACGCGTCTCGGCGCTCGCGCTATTTGTAACCGTGTTTGAAGGAAATAAAAGAGGTGCCTCCAGTTCTGTTATCTCGGAGCCTCTCCATAAATATTGTCTCGGGTTCTTCGGCGCGTTGCGGCGCGGCGGGGGGCGGGGCGGGGGCGGGGCGGGGGCGGGGCGGGGGCGGGGCGGGACGGGCGCGGCCACACGCCGGGCGCGAGGCGGCTGTTTGCCGCGGGCGTTTATGGCAGGCGCGGGGAGACAAGTGACGCCCACGGGGCGCCACGACGCAGAAATCCGACGGCGGAATCAGGGCGGCGGCGCGCGCCGCGGTGTCCGCCCGGAAACGCGGGGTTGCTGCCCCCCCCCCTGGAGCAAGGGCCAATAATAGCGCAAGGCGTGTTGTTTTGGTAGTTAGCGCTGCACGATGAGGGTAATGACAGGACCACTTGTCACAATCAAATGTACCAACAGAGATCATTCAAATATTGTAAAGCGAAGAGTAGTCCAAGTGATCAATACTTTAATTGTATTTGGGAAAATTGTGCGAGTCCAAAATGCAATTTCGTTAGGACGAATGAAAACCTCTTTATGATAGTGTGATAAACAATTTCTAAAATGTTTGTTATAGCGATAAATGAATTAATAGCAAAAATGATATATAAAAAGTCTATATGCCACTATTAAATTCTAATATTACACATTTTTCTACAAATATACAATATTCTAGTATCTCTAAAAAATATTGTTACAATATTCAGCTTTACTGTGTCGCTCTTAACATTTTGTTCAAACTAAATGTCGAGGGGACAAATAAAAACATTACTGATCTTAATAGTGATATTTTATTACATAATAATGTAATAAAACAATTCTTTCTAATAACTTTGCATTAAAATTGGAACGAGAGATCACTGGCAAACTGAAGAGTGCTTCCCATTTTCTTGTTAGTCTTCACTGCCCGTCGTCTTCGTCGTCTTTTCTGCCCAACCTCTCTACCCGTTCTCTCTATCCGTCCTAAATAATGTAAATAATGTTCGTTGTTAAATTAAGTCAGGATGTAAGACAAAGTAGATTTAGATTAGTTTGTAAGTATCTAGTTTATAAGCTAGGCCATACGTTAGCTATGTAAACAGAATTCAAGAATAAAAATTAAAAGACCGGACCTCACTCCATACTCTCAATGCCCGGCCTCGTTAAGCGGCTTCACTGCGCTGAAGACTTCATTGTATCTCTTTTTAGAAGAGAAAAGCAAAGCATTGTTTGAAACAAGTGAGGAAATTACTATCTTAATTAAGAACTTCATGTGTAGTAAATCATGCACATGTAAATTGCAACGGTCTTTCTTCACTATCTGTTACGATACGCAATCATTCTCGAAGGTTGCGGTACGCGCGTGTTTCCATGAAACTATGATGTCTGCCGAATAAAACATTATCCTTCGTAATACAAGTATTTTTCTACGATTGAAGTACATTTCTTTAAATTTCCTGAGCGAAAGTTTCATGTCGTTGGAGCAAATAAATTTGGTATTACAGGAGTACGTTTTTATAATTATATCGTGCCCATTTTGACCAACATCTATCTGTATTAGGAGGCACTGCAGTCCTTGGGGTTGAAGGTATTGCCGATTCCAATGGTATTCCCCTCCGCAGGTGCTTCCCTCTTCCATGCGCCGACCGCTCTAGGAGCGAGGGCGGCCAGGCGCTTATATCCCTTCCGGAGGTGCTTTGAGAATCCTAGATATTTCCGTATAGAAGTAGATAACAGTGAAGATGTCATGACGACTGCGCTTTGACATGATTCTCTCTAATGCTAGGTAAGTTTAGTAACGTTTTCAGGAATATAATACGTCTTAATCAAATTCTGTTTTGAGAATAAAATCATTGTAGTATTTTATTAAATAAAATGAGGAACTGTTTGGAAAATGCGAATATTCGTAAAGTTTGTTCCCTTCAATTTAAGTCGGCTCCACTCATTCGGCATTGGCAGAGTAGCGAGCGACTGCTCGCCCCAACCCGAGCAGCTGATGTCCTTTCGCTTGAAGAGAGTAAAATACAGCCCCGCGGCGGGAGGGCGAGCTCCGAACGGTCATCGCTTGGCAAATAGCTGGCAACCCATCCACACTCCTCTGCATTCGGTGAGCGGTCGTTCCCTTCTCACCGAATACCGAATGTGTGGAGCTGCCCTTAGGAGAGCTTTATTGGCCACATACAGCGCCCCAGAAGCACCTTGCTAGTGGGACTTCTTGCAACGTAAATGATGTTGCTAGGACGAGCTGCCGCTTGTAAGTTGCGTGCTCTCCACAATCATAAATGATGAAAGTATTGTCTCCTTCGCTTGTTGCCGAGTGGTCTGGTTGGTACCAACACCAATTTAATTTTTAATAGGAGGCCATGGCTCGGCACGGTGTGGAGAGTACTGTACTACCGGTGTATTGAAAAACCCTTTAAGCAAAGGGGCCCCGGTTGGGCCGCTGGCAGCGCGCGCGAGTGCGAAGCCCGTGCGCGCACGGAAGCGGCGGTCGCGTTTATTTGGGCGGCGCGGCGCGGCGCGTCTCGCGGGGCCCGCGCGTCCGTCGTCGCCCTCGCGCGCGCGGGCGGCGTGGGCGACGGCGCGGCGACGGACGCGCGACGGGGCCGTCAGCGCAGCGCCTCGGGAGGGCAGACGCGGCGCGACCTCGCCCCCGCCCCCGGCCCACCGCTCGGTTACACTCCCAACGGTCGCAGCATTTCAGACTCTGGTCTTCCAACGGCTGGTTGCACTAGTCCGTAGTTTCATGACCAACACCAGGCGAATGCCGGAGCAGTACTCTACAAACGGGCCACGGACAGCGCGCGCGATCTTTTCTTTCTGTTCCTTGTACTGAACTCATCCTCTACCTACACACACTTATATTTCCATGTAATACACTACTACACATATCAGGAGCTTACAGCGTGTCCTGATTGCGATGGTGACTCGTTGCTGTAGCTAGCTGACATGAAATTCGCCGCCGGATCTCTCCATCCAGTGAGGGAAGATCATCCTTATTTCTCGCGATAAAACACTTACGGGACTTACGACCTTAGCAGTTGCCGCGCCCGGCATCACTGATCAATCAAAGCCACTTGCTCTTCTCCGCCCTTCCCTTTCCTCTGCCGCACTCGCCTCTGCCACTCTCGCCCGTACTCCAGCACCGCCTCCACCGCCCGCTGACCCCGCCCCTTCACCGCCACGCCCCACGCCTCCCATGTCAGTCATCTTCACGGCCCCGTCACCGCTTCTACCACGCCCCCCCCCCCCCACCCGCCCCCGACAGGCCCGTCCGACTCCTGTTTCCCCCCCCCCTCTCCTCGTGAACCCACGGCATCACAGCGTCTTTTACCGGCCCCGCTCCCGGCCCCGCTCCCGGCCCCGCTCCCGGCCCCGCTCCCGGCCGCAGCGAAGGCGAGCGGTGAGCGCGTGCTCGGTGCGCGGTGCGCCTCGTCGGAAAATAAATCCGGGCGAGTTGTTGGCGTCCTGGAAGCACCTGGCGCCGCACCCTCAGCGCAGCGCTTTGCAAGGAGGCGGCGCCCAACTAACACAATGCTATCCACGCTTCAGTTAACAGAATCAATTACACCAACTATTTATGCTAAATACATTGCTTATGATAAAATGTATTCCACAAATTACTGCGCTGTTAAACAACTTCGCTCTTACTAGAACGTCAGTGTTTTTCTTTTTGCCTTCTAGTCTGTCCCCGAGCCTGCTCCAAATGTCGCTGAATTCCCGCTGCCATTGAGGACATACAGGAATTACTGTCAAGTCGTTGGCGAAGGAAACTACAAACTTAATATCTCAAGAGAGGAGAGTTTCCCGAACTTGTTAGGTTTCTTCCAACGCTGAATACTCCTCGAATAATTTTTCTTGGCTTCTACTATGCAGAATCTCTGACTGTAAATAAATTAAGTAGAGAACAATATGAACAGGAAACTAATTTGTTGCTGCTGGTTTACCTTGTTATCTTACAACCTCCACGGAGAATGAAAATTATACATGTGTGGAATAGTCCACTGTATGCAATCTTTTTTTATCGGTTTTTGTGCTCTTCATTCTATCAGGTTCTGGCTCTTGGATGAACACTAAAGCATCTTTCCGAAATTTTCAGAAAACAAAATTATTGAAACGAATATTTATGTTTACGGCATTAGATGATTCTTTAAGCAAGTCTTAAAGGAATAGATATACATGAAAATATTTTTAATATTCGTTTTAACTCATTAAGTTTCCAAACAGTTTCCGTACAGATTGAAGTTTGGAGTTTTGTAATGACTTTTTCAGACTTCTTTTCAAAATATGACAATTCTCCATTTTTATATTCCTATTGCAGTAACTCTAGCCCTCTGTGGCTCGTTGGTTACTGTGATCGCTTTCCAAGGCGCAACCCCGGGTTTGATTTCCGGTCGGCGCAAAAATTAACTTGCGCTTTCCTTGCAATGTGCCGGTATCCGTTGCTGTGTGACTATGAGAAAGCTCTCTTCCCAGGTTGAGGAGGCCAGAGATACGGCGTAGGGGTCGCCATGTGCTAACCACACGCACCCCTCAACCCATGGCCGCAAGGCCTGGACGCCGCTAGCAGGCCTTAGTGCTAAAGAACATACATACATTGCAGTAACTCAATGGAAGCTATACTCTTCAACGTCATAAATTCATAAATTTCCTAACTCAAACTTGTGTTTTTGGAAATTTTAAAGACATGTATGAACGTACAAGAAAAAAACAATTTGCGCAGGTGTAATAATTGATTAATCATTAATCATCGGTCTTTTTGATTTGGTTACTCTTGCCTCAAACATTTTTAAAAATGTACAAAAAGCGTGGATCTTATTATAAATAAATTTTGCTTTAAATGTAAAAGATTGTCGTATTTCTGCAAATAACAATACTCTATATTATAATACTATTCAATAAATCTCCAAACAAAAAAGAGTACGGTATGAAAAGATGACGTAAAGATGGGTGCATCATTACGACGCGTATCCAGAAAGTAAGTTTCCCCGAGTCGTCAAAAGAAAACCATTTCATGAGAAAACTTTATTGTTGCCGATATGTCACTTCTTCCACTATTTTCCCACATAATAACCACCGTAATGAAGCTATTGATCATCCTTGGGATCAGCATATCTCTACACGTAGCAATGATTGGCGGCCTCCTTCATCTCTGAGTCACAGGCCACTGTGATACGCCCAATGAGAGTAGAAGAAATGAAGACTTGACGGTTAATTGCAATATGAAGCTACGACAGCTAGAGTCCCTTATCATTTCAGAGGATAAATCTTCAGATTTTATTCGTGAATGATTAAAACTAGTTCATCTTTAGGCTTAAAAGAACTTATGTACTATCATAGACCTCGTAATATGCTTGGAGGTCAGAATGGCTAAATATGAGAACGCGGCGATAGCCGGTAGCCGTAACCTCTCTTGCCGGCGCTGGGGCTTCCTGTGAAGGCGGCGCGGGGCCGGGGCTGGGGCCGGCGCCACTGCCTCTCGAACTAACATACACCTCGCTCTCGCCTGTCGCCACCTCCCCCCCCCCCGCCGGCGGCTTTTACGCCTCCCCGTCTGACCTCAGCCTGCGCTCGCCACTTCGCCCCGCCCCGCCACCTCTGCCTGGGCTTCGGCGAGTCGCTGCTTCATTAATACCCCGGCATTGTAAGCGGAGGGCGGCATGCACTTCGCACGGCCATTACTGGACGTATGAAATACATTTCCTAGCTCATCGAATTTTCTTGCGTAATGTGTAATAATAATAATAATAATAATAATCATTATTATTATTATTTTAATAATATACCGTAATATATTACACAAATTAAGGTAAAAAATACACCAAAGATATTTCGTGGACTCAATTTCTCAAGCAAATTTCGAAAGATAGAATAAGCACTTTAATATCATATTCTAATTTTTTAAAATTAGAGTTTTGGTTTCCACACTGTGTAATAATTCTTTAAAACGATTTATTTAGTTAAATAAAGATAGTGTATCTTATAATTTACCTGTCATTGCGTTTTTTAGAAGTTCATTATTTAGCAGAATAAGGGTCTCAGTCGCCAATCACTTTTTATTTTCATTACTTTCCCAATTAATATATTTCTTTCGACGTTGTTTTGTAATGTTACGTTGAGTAACTGTATTATTGCAACCCAAATAACTTTTGTAGTCATTCACGTATTTCATAATATTAAGTTTTGAATCAATATATTTTACATGGTATTAAATGCTACAAGAAAATTTGCCTGAAAAGTTTCTTAATGTAGCACTGATAATATCATGGTAATAACCACAGAAAGCAGACCAACTCAGTAATAATAAATATAATTATTATTAATAATAAATACAATAATAATAAATATAATATTACGAGTAATAATTATTTTATTATTATTATTATTATTATTATTATTATTATTATTATTATTATTATTATTATTATTGATATTCGTATTTCCAGACTATAAATAGTTCATGATGTGAAAAGCAAAACAGATATAGGAACATATTTATGGGAGAATATTTGGACAAAAATTCAGTAACTTCTCTGGCTTTTAGCTATTCAGAAAATATATTGGACATATTGTTGAGCGCTGAATCATCCTCGTTCCTACGTGAAAAGAAGCAGAATACTCTAAAATAAATAAATTTGACTTCGATTTGATGATAGGATTAGTCCAGTTTGGTATCAAATTGCTCTCTCGCTTGTGCATCCCGTGAAATCGACGTAAGGCAGACGTTGCACACGTCAGTTCAAGGCGGCTCCGTCCTCGTAGCCCATATTGGCGAAATACTTTACGGCTTCAGAGGTGCCCCAGCGGAGATTCCGTGATTCAGGAATAGCAGGTTCCCGATGTGATGCCTTAGTAGAGCTGGTTCAGGTTGTGTCTGTAATTTGTACGTCGTAAGCGTATCCGTAAGGAATTGAAGGTATTAGAACTTGATTTAAATCATTAACTTCGCGAAATAATATCTCGACAAGAAAACTCGGAAAAACAGTGATTACATTTTATATTAAATAATTTTCTAATGTTATTCCGATTTTGTGAATAAAAAAATGTTGACTCTTTTAATTCTAAATACCGACACATTACCTGGATTTACATTGTTCTATATTTCGTAATGTATGGATGAATGAATCCTTTTGACACCTGCTGGTTTGGTACATCGTTAAAGGCCATCTCTCTGATCGAAACTATCATGTAAGACTTGTACTCATCAGGCAAGCATTGACTGAATGTGTTATGACTTGTTCCTTCTTTACACATTAAAAGGAAGCAAAGAAAAAGAGGAAATTGTGCAATGGATTTGAAAGAGAAATCATTTGTCACCGAACTAGATTGTAGAAGCTCTTGATTCAGTGAATTTGAAACGGAGAGTTTAATTTTGATTACTATTCAAAAATGCTTTTATTTGTTCGGTCAGTTGATAATTGTAAATCATAAGTAAATTATAAATCAGTGGATCTTGGGCATGTTTTAGGTATTCATAAGCCTAATTTAAGATTTTTAAACGTTATAGACTTTTTACCGTGCTAACCAGACACACCGCACTCTTTAAGAGGATCGTACGCATAATGGGAGCGCTACTTTTAAGAAGCCCTATCGGTGAAATTGCAAGGGCGACGTGCGGAGGGGGAATGCGCGGATGCTTCCATCGTGACAGGCCTACGTCGCATGAGGCTTCCTTTGTCACGCACACAGCTGATTGAGGCCAGAAACGGTGGATACGCTGATGATTCCCTTTTCTCCTCATATTGTGCGTAACGTCCACATTTGGCTGGGAAAATATTTCCGCTTATGTTCAATGTACTTCACTGCAAGAAAACATGTTAAGAACGAATAAATCTATAAAATATTTTTTTTCCAGACAAGAACCTTGCTACCGACGATTTGTTCTTCAGCGCTGCAATTACCATTTTTCTTCCCCCTCCCCTTCGGGTAGACAAGAAATATGTTGTAAAAACTAATGACAACGCTCTAGTGTACAAAACCATTTATTGACAATTTTCTTTTACAAATTCTACGATTTAACTTTATCTGTACACAAACTCCTCTACTTATCATTTCTCTTGTTTTGATGTTAATTCATTGTTTATTGCTTGTCACGCGTTCTTAACTTTCGTTTCCTCGTTAACCTAATTTACTAATTTACATATCATGCGCATACTTACATATAGTGTGGATGTTAGTTATTGTTCATTAATTGCCTCGCGGTTGTCTTGCTTTTTCTTATGTATTAACTTTGTCATTAATCTAATTTACTTATTTACACACCGTGCATTCACTTACGGTTGATGGCCACTGAAGATCCTCTGTGGCGGCCATTGAAGGGAAACTAGGGCGACTCGGTGACTACTAATAACGACAAAAATCAACTTATTTATAGGATTTGCAATCACAATTTCGTAAGAGAATTATGTAATTTCTCATTAAAGTCCCGTTGGATAATTTCACTCTTCTACTAGCTACTACGTCATCACCTGTGACAGTCTGCGGCTAAAAGTACCAGACAAGATTTGACTCATTAATTAGACTTTATTTACTTTGAAGATTTGACTCATTGATTAATTCAATTCTGATTTCTCTCAGAAGGAAATATCTCTTAAATACGTGGTCTTAGAGTCACCAACCAGTGCGGCATGCATTCCAGTTCTATTTATTTAAAAACATGGCATTCCAGTCGTGAATAACTGCAATCAAAGTATTTTAATGGTAGTGATGGCACTGATGGCAACACAAGTGTTTAGCCTTACTATAAATTTGTAAACAGCTGTAGTAAATTTTAAAACTTATCATTTCTGTACTCATACGTATTAAGCACATAAATAATTGTAAAATATTTAATTTTGTAACACAACTTGATGTTATAAGAAGTGTACGATTTTGTGATCGAAATAGTGGAAAATATCCATTAGTGTTCTTAAAACTTAGAAAGGTCCTCCTAGTACAGAATGGCGTCAGTAGCCTTGATCGTAAGGAGCTGATTTCCAGATCGGAAAAACGGGCAAAACGTTTATCGATCTAGATTCATTAATAACAAAACACGAAAAGAGAAGACTGGGAAGCTCAATGGCTTCGATGACAATGCTTGGCCTTGTGTACACCATGTGCACTTCATGTGCACCTCCCAGCGCTACTTCTGCAGAAGATCCGCTGTGAGGCAAGGCGTTTGTGGCCGATCCACCCTGGTCTGGCTCTCGTCCCCAGCGATTTCGAACTTTCTGCAGGTTGCTGTCAAACACTACTGCCATCCCAGGCGGTAGACTTCTATGACAGGGATACAAATATTGATCACACACTATGTCAAATGTCTCAATTTTGGTGTTGATTATGTGACAAAATAGTGCAACATGTACTGTATCTACAACAATAAAGGACTAATAAATATTTTTCACTACTTGGATCACAAAATATTATTTCTAATAAGGTCAAATTGTATTACAAACTAAAATATTTTACAATTATTTAAAAGTATTCATACAGTACGGATGCATACGGAAATGATAAGTTTAAATGTTGGGCTTTGTGGACGACCAAAAGTAACGTTGTTTCTGTGTGCGTCTCGGTCACCCGCTACGGCTGTTTTCCTTCTCCGTCCATCTCATTCCCCATTGTTCGTATTTTTGCCTAAATCCTACTCGACATGCTCCATTCCTAATGGCGTCAGCATTGCAATCTTTCTCTCAAGCGACCGGTCCACTGCATCCTCGCCAGCCTTGGCTTTCTCCTCTTCCATGAGCGGCGCGCGGCTCCCCTCGCGCCCTCGCCGCGCGTTGTTTTCTCTCGGCTTCGCCACGCGGCCGCCCTCTTGTGCTGCGCCGGGCGTGAAATCTCATTGGCTCGTTCGACAGGTGGCGGCGGGAGGCCATCCGCGCGCGTGTGCTAGGTCGCGGCAGTTGGGGGCGGGGCACACTGATTGCACTGGGCCGAAGGGCGAAACAGTTTTCTCTGTAACCTTGTGATAAGTAAATAATTCTAGAAACTTTGAATAACTGGAAACAAACACAAGAAGTGGATTTTTATATATGCTCACGTTGAAAACATGACTTAGAATTAAACGTTTCTGTAGAATAAAACGTCATTCTCGTGGCAGTTAAAATAATCTAAATGGTGTACGTGTTTCGATGATGAATTTCCTTTTTCTCCTTTCCTTGTTATAACGTTCGAAATGTGTTAAAGTTGAACTAGCGTACCCCTGCGAGAACTCTCGCATGTTGAACGTCACCCTCCTCGCTATTTTTCCATTTCCATGTTAAGCATGTAAGATATCTTTTTCCTCAAGGCCTTCTTATCCTCCGTTACTTGTTCTGGTGTCTCCTTGTCATTGATAATAATATAATACACCTTTGTCAAGACAAACTATTCTTATTTAACGTTATTATCGAGCAGAGAGGTACACCCGTGTAATTCACTTCCTAGAATATTAACTAATTAGATTAATTTCACGTACAGTTGCAAATTTTACAGGCTCTGATCAGATGGTGAAGAATCGAGAAGTGTGGAAGCAGCAAAAATAGAATAGTGTTTGATAAGATCTCATCTTGTAGATTACGGTGTGAGGAACGTTTCTTGGAGGTCTTTGGCTTCAAAAATTTGGTTTTTAAACGCTTCATTTAGAAGTTATTTAACGATATAAATTAAAAAATGCGGCAAAGTGTTGCGGTTTGCGTTTGACATGAATATTTATATGCGTTTTTTAAACGAATCCTTTATATTTTTAGAGTCAAAATGCAATTCGTTACGTCTCCGTGAAATTCTCTTTCTATAGAGATCTCATTCATAAAGATTAGTTGTGTGTGAAAGGCGCGAAAGGTATGTATACTACTGAAATAATATAGGAGACGATAGTATTATTTTATAATGTCGTCGAATAAAGTTCTATGACAAGTATAACTTACAATGACGAAAGTTATAACTATTTTATAATAAATAAATGTTCCTACTGGATTTAAAAAAAAACACCAAAAAACCGTTCCCTTAAATTAACACTTGTAGCAAAATAAACAATCATAAATATATTCTCGTTTACAGCAACTGACCCATCTGTTTCTTTGCAATTCACGACCATATGACGTTCACTCCATACAGAGAAGAGAAACGTTACTTACGTAAGTTTCAAAATACTGAAAATTAAAATGTTAAAAAATCTGTAATCAATAGAGTTCACTTTAAGGCCATTCGCTTGACTCAGAAAACCCTACAACAATTTTTTTATTGGAGGGAGGATTGTCAACATTGTGTAATAAAATGGAAAATCTTCATAAACTTTTATTGCCCCATTTCTCCAATGCCATCTACCAGTATTTGAAATCTTTAATTCTATAGTAATAGGTATTTCAAAAATGGAGTTGTCGCTTCCGTTGAGTGCGTGCGCGTGCACCATCTCCAGGCGCGATCGTTGGGGCGGTAGGCGCAGAAGCCCACCTGGGGAAGCGGCGCGCCGACGCCACGCAAGCTGTGGGGGCTCGAGGGCCAACGCAGCGCCATTCGACTCCCGGATGGTCCAAGTGGAAATGAGGCGCTCAGAGCGGGTTGGGCTTTCTCATTCCATCTCCTATCTCCCTGTGTTCATTGCTCGTCCCACCGTCATAATAATAATAATAATAATAATAATAATAATAATAATAATAATAATAATAATAATAATAATAATAATAATATGCAGGGAATGTCAGTGATCATCAGAGACAATAGATCACCTCTTCACTGGGGGCCCAGACCTCGCCAACACAGAGTATCTACACCGGCACCACCTGACTGCAAATACTGTACACCAAGCGCTGGCAACCAAACACTGTTCATTGGCAGAAGAGGAAAGCATCCCATATTGTGAATACAAAGTCAAATCCTTCATAGAAAGTAATCAGTTCAAAATGTATTTTGACCCTCCAATATAAACTGATAAGACGGTTCCGGCAAATAAACCTCACGACATTCTACTACATACCATACAGGGCAGAACATAAAATCTAAGGTATATTTGGAAAAATTAGGTTTTCCTTCTTTGAAATTATTGAAACCTGCAGGATTGTTAGCACTGTTCAATGTAAAGCTAGGAATTGGTATGCCTAGAGGTCCCTTAAAGCTGGAACTCCGGGTGATGAAACTTCAAGAAGAAAGAAAAGTAAGTAATAATAATAGTAAATAACAATAATAGTAATATCAAAGAAACTCAACACAACTGGGCAGTCCCGATATTACCGCGCAGGCCCTACGACAGGAAGTTTTGAGAATTTCGCTTTGGAACCACAGCCGTCTATCCAAAATTCAAAGCAAGCAATAAATAAATAAATACGAAAAAAGTGAAGTAAAAATATCTCCCACCAGCTTTCCGTATTCCCTTGGGCGGCCCGTCCGTCAACGAGTTGGGAGTTGGTGCTGGGGTGCGAGGCCATGCGGCTGGCGCAAGCCCTCTCGGCGCGTCGCGGAAGCCTCCCTCGACCATCAGCTGACACCGCGCTCAAGTCCCGATGGAAGGGACAGTTGTCAATCAAAAGCGTCGCGCATGCACAGTGATAGATTTTTTTTCTCTAATCGGTCGAGATGTAGACACAGCGCTGCCATTGCGAGGAGCATTCATGTTTCACGCAACTCAAATTACTGAGTCACGGGGGGGGGGGCAAACAGAAGAGTTTTCTCTGAAATGTAAGATCAGTCTTCCGGAAAATTTAGACACTCATTAAATTAGAGGAACCTATCGATGAATTCGCTTGCCTGAGTAAGATTATGAGTGCATATCAACAAGACTGAATCATGGTTCGAACTTCTCTGAAACATTTGAGACGCGAGTAACCCCGAAAGGGGGTTGGAGCCATCCCCTACTCTTCTGTCCTTTTAATTTAACTTTTATTCAACTACCAATTTCTCAATATCCTATACCTGCTCTAAATTCAGATCACAACCCAGTCATAGTGGCAATTAACTCATCATACTCTCCATATTTAAAGAAAAATTTTCTACTTACTGAACCACTCAACTGGAAACAGTTCCATTTAAATATATTAAATATAAATGTGTATCCAAAAAACCTTAATAATGAAAAAGACATAGACCAAGCAATTACAAGATTCCATTCTAATATAATAACTGCTATCAAATTATCTTCAGTACAAAGAATTTAAAAAAATACAATTAACAAAACAAACTTAATATCTCAAGAAATATTAAATTTAATATCATATAAACATCGTATACGTAGACTATGGCAAATGAACCGTAACACTGCAGATAAAAAAAACATTAAATTACTTAACCAGAACAATTAGAAATAAGTTAATTAAATGTAGAAACCAAAACTTTAATAATTATATCTCACAAATTCAACCTAACTCAACAGCCCTATGGTCAGCTATTAAACAAATAACAAATAAAAAAAAAACCTACTCAAATCCCCAAAATGAAACAAGACAAAAGAATTGCAACTACAGACAAAGAAAAAGCAGAACCTTTAGCTACTCACTTTGAATCAATTTTCAATAATACTACTATTTTAAACCCTTTATTTCATAATGCAATTACACAAGAATTCCAATCTCCTTTCCACACTGTATCAGAAAAAATTAAATTTATCTCTCCATCAGAAATTTGTTTCATTATTAAAAAATTTTAAAAACATCATCTGGAATTGATAAAATACCTAATATTATTATTATTAAAAATCTCCCTACTCCAGTAATTAATTCTTTAACTGCCATATATAACTCATGTTTAAGATTAAATTATTTTCCAAACCAATGGAAAATTGCATTAGTACTCCCCATACACAAAACTAGTAAAGATCCGTCTCCAGTAAACTACAGACCAATTAGTCTTCTTCCCACCTTCTCAAAAATCTTTGAAAAAGCCTTACTAACACGAATTAACAAGTTTATTAATAATAACAATATTCTACCTAACGCACAATTTGGTTTCCGTCAAAACCATTCGAATACACACCAATTATTAAGATTAACTGATCATATTATCACTAATTTTCATAATGCACAACATACTTTGGCCTTATTTTTGGACATCGAAAAAGCCTTTGATAGAATGTGGCATACTGGCTTGCTATACAAAATGAGACAATATGGTTTTCCCATTTACTTACAGAAAATAATTAAAAGTTTTCTTAGTAACAGAAGTTTTAAAGTTCAACTCAACACTGAAATATCAACAACTCGATTTATGACAACTGGAACTCCACAGGGATCTCCATTATCTCCAACTATGTTTAATATTTTCATATCTGATATCCCTTCACTAATAGATTCAGAAATTGCGTTATTTGCAGACGACACAGCAGTCTATACATCGCATAAAGATCTACCTATAGGCAGAGATAACCTACAGGATGACTTAAATATTCTTTCTGATTGGTTTAATAAATGGAATATAATTATTAATCACTCTAAATGCCAGGCCAAAATTTTCACTTTAAGAAAAACAAAATTAATCTATCCTCTAATTCTAAATGGTAAAGCAATTAAATGGCTTCCTACCTCACAACCTGCAAAATATCTGGGACTTTATGTTGATCGAAGACTCACATGGAGAGATTATATCACAAATGTAGCTAAAAACACTTTTATCAAAATGATTCAATTATATCCACTCATAAACAAAAACTCAAAATTAAACATAGAAACATCCCTATCAATATTTAGATATATAATACGACCATCATTGACATATGCTAGTCCCATTTGGGGAGGTGCTGCCCCAATACACATTCAAAAATTGCAAACCATACAAAATAAATTTCTGCGATGGTCAGTTAATGCACCATGGTTTATAAGAAATGAACAGTTACACAAAGAACTCTCAATTGAAAACATAAAAACATGGATACTAAAAATCTCAAAACATTTCTACTCATCCTTACACTCTACCCCAGCCTATGAACGATTTAAACTAGGAAAAACATCTCCAACATATTCAAGAATTAAATTTAAATTTTCAAAAGATTTACTACAACCTCCATAATTTGACTACTATACATAAAGAATACTATACTACTGCCAATATATTATATCATTGTTTTGTTTCTAAAAAATAAAAAATGTATTTAACTAATTAAAACAAGATGTTAGAGGTCCCTGTAAGGGTATCCCTCAGTATTTATGTACATAGATAAATTGTAGCATCTAGTTAATTTGTATATATATTGTTTATTACTTGAAATAGTTATATATATGTATTCAATACCTTGAAAGATTCTGTCTGTAATCGAACAAGGATAATAGTTTGTCCCGACTGGTGTGAGGCCGAAGTGCAGGTCCTCGCAAGCCGAAGGAGACCAGCGCCACCTCCCGCGACGAAACGTGCGCGTCTAGACGAATGGCCACAGCAGTTGTCGCGCCGGAAACACCAAACAATTAATTTGATTTTGAGTTTGTTCCCTCTGCCAAATCGGTCAACACTACAGAAAAGTTTTAGTTTGCATCTTCAGTTATTCTTGAGAATATTGCAGAGTTTCGTATCGTACATGTACCTAAATTTGCTCGGCTTTTAATGTTCCTTGAATTCCTTAATTATATGAAGCTTTTATTTTCGAAATATCTGTGTGATTGTTCGTTTTCGAAAATTTTAACCTTCGTAGGCCAAGTGCTCTGTCGTTTATGTTCATATTGCGTGGATATTTGACATCCTCCTGAATTCCATATATTATTAAATGAATTAATGTTTTTAATTTTTCAATTGATTTATTTTTGAGTTAGGTACTATTAAATATAACATGTCTTTAATTTTATAATCTTGAATTTTAACAATTATAAGAGCAAAATCTACAATATCAATATTGTATGGTAATACTTCTTCGGGTACCTTGTATATTTTTGGATTTTTTTTAGAAGCGGAAAACACATACATCTATACGAAATATTATTACTCCTTTCACTCCCCTATTGCAGTGTGTTGTTTTCAAGAAAGTCGTACTTAACAATTTTAGTGTGGCATAGTTTTATGACTGTGGAGGGATTTAGAAGTTACTCGTTAGAAAGAACACACATTATTTTAATACCTGTAACTTCCAACTCTTACGTATTATATTCGTTGCCTGATATGCGTTTTATAGTCATTAGAATCTGTTTTGCTTGCACACCGCGTATGAATTCTTACGTCTACTTAATGTACACATTCGATGCCAAATATTTTTCAATTTCATGATAACATCAAATAAAGCATGGTATATTCAAGCCGGGGAATTCTTGCAACGCGCCGAAAGACAATAATATTAGGTTCTGTATCCGATGAGTAGTGTATTTTAGTAAAACCTTTTGCATTTAAAATTATGTGAAGCCCTTGTATATCATGTAAAATACAAACACTGTAAATATTATCGTATCTTGTCATCGACTACGCCAACTCTCGTGGGTCAAGTCACCACAATTGCACCTTTACTAGTACACTTATTGTTGCACAAAATGTGCGGGAAAAACGAATGCACTTTCGCATTATATGGCTTACTAATAGTCACATTCAATATTCGTACTAAAGTATGTTTTCGAATAATAGCGTGTTATGCAATATCTGTCAATGCAAAAAAATCCATCAACCCTCATGAGTACCAATTATTCATTATAATTTTCAATCTGATACGTATGCATGTCGTATTGATCAATCACAACAACATTGTTTTGACGTGCAGCTCGTAACTACACTTCTCAATGTTTATTCCTCTTTTTGAAAACGTCGAATCAACAAAATCGATCGAATTCCTCAGTCGCAAGACGAGGCTCATGATGCATTAAGAGATAAGGTAGAATGTTTCCCGTTTGGAAGGTCTTCGCACCGACATTTTCTTGCCCGACGAAGTACATTGCAGACAACTTGTCACTTGTCACTCCCAAAGGAATTTCTGGCCCTCCCTTTATTGGAGGTATGTTCTCTCCCAAGTCGATGACCTCTATAAGTTGTTAAAAGCAGAGTGTACGGTGAGCAGTAAATCACATTCGATCGACAATTTTTTTAACGGCATGATGTTTAATTCATTACTTATCACATATTCCCTATAATAAAATTAATTAATACCTACAAGGATTGGGAATGTTTTAAATATAACGCAACATACAACGTATATTGGTTGGGGTTTGTGTAAATAACTTTTCTTCCCACTTAAACGTTTAATTCAAACTTGGTGTTTATATTTTGCACATTTAGTCACTATAACGCCCACGATTAATGTATATCAGACAACAATGCCTTTAAATTTTACCCACTTAATATTTAAAGGCACTTATAACAAGTGTCACGCAATATTTTCTGTTGACATTATATTTTATTTTCGTGATACTTAGCGACTTCATCAACGAATTTGAATTTGATTCGAAGTAGCACGGTGTAGTCCATGGTTTTATATAATGCAAACATATCTTTCAGGAATCATGTTCATGAATTCCATATCATTTAAGTACACTAATTCAGTTTTACCTCACGAAGTTGAATTCATTATACTTAAGTGATACTGCAAATCGGAAGAGTACAATAGGAAGTGTCTCAAATAATGGAAAATGAAACCGCCATGTTTGTTGGTTGAATGAACATATTTTTCCGCAAGCTTCCTAGATATAATTATTATATTTTACATTAATATTGTCAAAAATAAATTCTCACCCGAAGAAGCCATAAAATACTTCATTACATTAACAGTTGCTTTAATATTATTAATACCGGGAGCGGTAGCTCAGTGCATATCTCACTATAGCGCCTCTGACCGGGAGGTCGTAGGTTCGAGTCCTGACGGCAGCAGGATTTTTCGACTCTAGCTTTTCAGCTAGGTCGAATTCAGTCGTAGTCTGGAGGAGAATTCTAGCGGCCGGCTGCTCTGATCGGTAGTTTTCCGTGGTTTCTCCGATCAACATCAGGCGAATGCCGGAGCAGTACCCTAACAAACGGGCCACGGACCGCGCGCGATCTGTCCTTCCTCTTCCTTCTCCTACCCTCTCCCCTACACACAAACATACTCTAACATGCACTACACTACCACATATTCCGGGAGACCGGTTGGAATCTTAGAGCTTGTTCTGGCTGGGGCGGTGCCCCGCTGGTGGGAGAGTCCTGGTTAGGAGAAAACCCCACTTGCCGACGTAGGTCGGCGCCGGATCTTGCCATCCAGCGGGGGAAGATCACCGCCATCTCCCGAGAAAAAAGCACTACACTTACGGGACTAATGAACAAAGCCGTTGACGCGCCCGGAAACAAAAAAAATCAATCAATATTATTAATATTACGAATTTCATATCTTCCGATGTGAGTCAAGAGAGTTTTAATTACACTGTTCAATCACTTGTTGCAAGGGACTTGCATCGGCCAGAAGCAAATGACCGGCGCGCGCACGTAAACGACCGGTTTGGTTGGAAAGCCAAATGCAAAGGGTCGGTGGCGCCTCCCACGCGGCGCGGCGCGGCTGGCAGCAGGGGCGGCAGGGGCGCTGACAGCCCGCCAGCTTTAATCCGGCTACCGCCTGGTAAGGACAGGCCCAGTCGGCGCTCGCACATGAATAAATAACGGAATACATAAACAAAAAGTGGTCGCTCTCTGCGAGCGCGATATGATCCGTGAAGTGACGCCGCGATCCCTGTTTCAGCGCGCTTGTCGTTCCAACGCCACCACCTACCTTTTGACGCTGTCGCGCATGCGACTGTTTGATGTGCACATCAAAGACCTGCCTCTTCTTCCCAAACGGGGCACTCGGAGCCGGACTCGACGCGTTTGAAATGTTGCTGCGTTGTGACGGGTCGCGCACAGCGGTGTTAATTAGTCAAATGCTGTTTGATTTCGAGCCTGCGACTTTCGGAGTCGGGAATGAAGCCGTTGAAGTGTTAAAATGTCAAATTAATTGAAAAGTGATTAAAATACGAATGACTATTATGGATAATTTCAGTCAATGTTTTTCAAACTCGTGTACAATGCACAAAAAAGGAAATACCATGATCGTTACTCGGTTCACGCGATTTTTGTAACGTAATGCTATGACAGAAATTGCCAAACAAATATACATGCCGTGTATCTAATGTTCTGAGGGTTGATCATAAAGCTACCAGCAATACCTGATCCAAATACGGTTTCTAAAGATACATTGAATGACGTGTCTTGCTTGTTTGGAATGAATATAGTTAAAAATGAAAATTTTCAAAATTGATTTCTTATTTATCTTTACTGCTTGATTCATTATTCATTCTTGTCTTTATGCTCGCATTGTTCTCCGGTCTCTGTGCTAGCCTTAAAGCCTTCCGTTCCTATGCAATGTCTATTATAAAAAATACATTTTCGAGGTACAAACGCTTTACTAAGAAGCTTGAAATTCAATGGATCTTGGACACCCTGAAGCTACAGGAATCACAGTTTAAAGGCGAGTTATTGATTACAAAATCTAATAACACATTAAAAGAGAGCCTCCATATCGATGAGATAATTCAACGCGTTTTCCTAATTTCGCTTTCATGTTCTGAGCTATTCCATGCGAGATTTTCTATTTCTTAAATCCAGATGTGTTATTTCAGTGTAATATATTTTCGTTTTTATCAAAGGAAGGTTCAGCGACGGGAGTACGGCAAATAATTTTTTGCATAGGTGTGAATTTCTCAAGAAATCTACAGAATTTCGATTTTTTAATTTCTGATCAGTAAAAGTAAGCAAATTGACATATGCAGTACAATCGTGGTAAAACAAAATTTCTCTATTCTTATTGGTATTTAATATATGGCAATGCTTTCAGATAGACCTGTTAACAAAATATTGAATCAGAAGAATAAATAGTCAGGTCAAAGCACATACATGCTTATTTATTTATTTTAATTAGATATTTCGTGCTTCTAAAATATACTTATTTACTAGAAACAAATGACAATGCCTTTCGTATAAACTTCGTATTTAATAAATCACATTATTTATATTTTTACCAAAGGTAAAAAATACGAATGAAGAAGTGAAAAAAAAATTGGAGATCGTTTTTGCACATCGTATTCTTTATCGCACTTAATGTTATATACAATTAAAAAATAATGCCTGTCGAATATCTAATATGTCTTAGTTCAAGTTGGAATTATACACATGACATAATTTTGACTGGTAGTACTATTGAAAATGATATTCTATCTTAAAAGTCTACATTAGTGCTAATATTTTTGTATTTAAATACATTTTGATTCATGTCTTTGATTTATTTTTCTCTTAACTCCAGTTTCTGAGAACTACCTTATACAATAATTGTTTTCTTTAGTAGTCTGTTGCCTAAATATTTTTTATTTCTTATTTTAAATAAATATCCGCATTGAAAAAGAAATGCATCACTTGAAATTCACTATTTACATCACTGTGTTACGTGTAGGTAAATTCAATCCGGTTTAAATATTCCATTATCGCTTCGAGTAGTAAATGTTTTACGAAGTAAATGAACAAATGTAGTCATTTCAATTTGCATACATTTCCGGTTGCCCTCAAATACGTTATATCTGCGGCACGATCATGGGAGAGGTATTCACAACACGAGACATCTACGTAGATGAAATGTGATCATATTTGAAAACGCTTTATCAATTGCCGCATTTTCTCAAATGTAATTTTTTTAAAAATTAAGTCCGAAAAGTAACCATAAAGTACTTAATGAGCGATATACTTATTTCAAAATAAAAATGAAATAAATGTGCTTTTAAAGATGAATTAAAAAAACGGACGTTCTTGAAACAGGCAATTTTCACGCCAGCACGCAAACCCATAATGACAATTTGAAGCAGTTTTACGAAGAGACGCGTATCATTAGCAACCAACACACCTCTTGCCACGCACTAATAGACACACAAGCACAAGCACAAGCGTGCGTTGTAAACACTCCGAGCATCCGAAGACCTTGGCCATCGGAAAAGTGCCAGTTCCAGAATCACTAGGTTAACTCAGCCAAAGCGAATGTGGGTTACGTCAGGCGAAAATGGAACCTGGATGACTGGACTTTTACGAGCGTCATTAATAAAATTATCGAAGAGTATTCCAAAGAGGCAAAAAAGAACCGTCTGGAAGAAAAAACAACATACGCCGTTCATTAAAGAAGATATGGAAGTAGAAGTTTATGTGTCTATCCCAAGCACTTAGGATGCATCCTTCGTCGCGTATCCTGAACGGGAAGCGTCTCTGCACTCAGACACACGCACGCACGCACGCACGCGACCACCGCCACATGCACGGCCCCGACGGCGGCGCAGTCCTTCACGCGCGGTGGTGGGAGGCCGCGCATCGCACGTCGTATGTCACTCTCTCAACGACGCCCAGGCGGTCGCGTGTTTTTTGCGTGGGGCGGCGCGCCGCTCGCCCCCAGCGCGGGGCTCGACGCCGCGGCTACTCACCCCAGGAGCACCAGCACCAGCAGCAGGAGCGGCGGCGGCGGCGGCGGGGGAGGCGGCGGCGGCGGGCCGTCGGCGGCGCGGCCCTCGGCCGGCGCACGTCGCGGCCGCATCCTTCAGAGCGCTGCTGCAGGCACTCAGAGGGCGGCCGCGGCGGCGGGCCGCGCCGGGCGGGCGGCGGCGGCGGCGGCGGCGGCGGCGGTGGAGGCGGCGGCGCGGGGAGGCGCCCGCCCGAGGAGCAGCACGCGGTGGAGGCGGCGGAGGTGGCGGTGGCGGCGCCGGGGGGGCGGAGGGAGCGGGAGGGTCGCCGCCGCCGTCACGGCGGTGGCGCTGTGGTTGCTGCTGCTGCTGCCGCTGTCTTCTTCGTCGGCCTCTGCGGTACTCGCCGCTGCTGACGTCATAGTTAGCGTCACCGGCGGCGGCGGCGCCGAGCGGTGGCGGCGGCGTCGGGAACCGCCACTCATTCAGTCGACGTCCGGCGTGCGACTACCCGGGCGTCGCGGCGGCGACGGCCGCCTCTGCCGCCGCCGCCGCCGCCACCGCCGCCGTCGCGGCACGCGCGTGCAAGCCGAGTGGGGAGAAGGCGGCGGAGGGTGGAGCCGCCGGGGGTGGGGCGGCGTGCGTCGCGCCCACAAAGGCCTCGCCGCCGCCGCCGCCGCCGCCGCCAGGGTTGCGGAAGAGCTCGGGAGGCGGAACAGTGCGAGGTCGCGCGGGCGCCGGCAGCCGAGAGACGCCTCTGCCGCCGATGCGCTAATTACGTTGTATCCGTGCGCATTGATCAGCGCGGCAGGGAGGGGCAGGGCGGGGCGGGGCGGGGCGCGGGGGCGGCGGCGTCCCCGTCCCCGGGGGTGGCGCGGCGCGGCGCGGCGCGGCGGTGGCGGTGGCGGCGAGTTCAAAGCGGCGCCGAGCCTTTGCGCGACCCTCGCTCGCCCCGGAGCTCAATTTGTCCTCTCGCGTATCGATCGAGCGCGTGCGAGCGGGCGCGGGCGCGGGCGCGGGCGCGGGCGCGAGAGAGGCGAGGCTGCGCGGCCACCGGCGCACTTAATTGGGGAATCGGTATGTGTCGCGCGCCCGCCGCTGCGTAATTGGAGCCCGCTGTGCGCCACGAGTGTTGGGCCTCGCGCGGCAAAGGCAGCCGCTGCCGCGGTCGCTGTTGTCGGCGTGCTCAAGGTGGGGCGCATGTGGTACTTGAGCTCCGGCACTTAGAACTTGGGAATGAGTAGTTTGTGCGTGGAAATGAATGGCTCGATTTAAAGAGAATATTCCAAACTGGTGTGCGAGTGTTTCAATGGTTTTCATGATGTTCAGGGGCTCACTTCCTTTTTTCGAATTACTGTACGTATTTACGTACGTAAGCAATTACTTTTTCAATTATTACCTAACATTTGCAGATATTTATTCGGAATTCTTAAATAATATTTATTATTATTATTATTATAGTAATACTAAATTATTATAATATAAATAATATAAATTAATAATAATAATAATAATAATAATAATAATAATAATAATAATAATAATAATAATAATAATAATAATAATAAAAATTCTGCTGACCTGGATGGTCGTGATTGCTCGAGTGTGTTCCACTTCAACGCCTCGGTCGGAAGGGACGTGGGTTCGAGTCCTGCCGTGAGCATAATTGTTTGTCCCTTGTCTTTCATGTAGTATGTGTGTGGTCACAGAACTCCTTGTTAGTCTGCTTACCACGGACCGAGGAGCCCGCAAGTGTATGTCTAGTGTAAAAGAGTTGATGTGTCCGCATGACGGATATAGTGAGTACCTAACGCAGATAGTCGAAATCGACATCCCCTGAAGCTGGAAAACGACCCTGGAAGATAATAATTATAGTAATAATAATAATAAAAAAATTAGTTTCATGTTTTAACATATTCGAGAAAGTTCTCTCACAACTTATCTAACTCTCATATTTATTGCATTAATACTGTAAGTAAATTTTTGATGTACTTACAATGCTTACATACAAAGTTTAGTTTCCCATTCACTGTTTTCACATAAAAACAGACAATAATTTTTGCTTAAAGTTATGAGGATCTTGAAGTTGTTTAATTTCTGATTAGTGGAAGAAATTAAGAACATTTGCTCTCTTTTATTCATTAACAATCATTTGGCCTTACACCATTCCATGATTTATCTATTCGTGGTTTGGTGTTTATTAATTGCGGTGTCATGGTTTTTGAAACAGTCTCGTCGATTTTACGCTGCAAATTTATGAGGCATGAACAGACTTTTATTAATAGAGTGTAGCCATTTAATGCAAATCAATTACACACCGATGTGCGCTAAAATCTTTTTATTTCACTTTTATAAGCATTTGTAGGAATGAAGTACGAAATGGACGTTAAATGGTAGCAACATGTTAACAGCTGGAGGATTACGGTGGGACTATGAGTTGCTCAGTAATAGTGGTAGTCCTGTTGCAAGAGATGTAAACTGCTTATGCGTGAATGAGTCAGAAGAACTTTTTGCTATGAACATTTATATTTTTTGTTAACAAACATGAAATTTATCATACATGATCTCTCTTATATTTTGGATCTAAGCTATTAGGATGTGTTCTATTTCATTTTAATATTTACATTTGTACCTTGTTAATATATTAACCGGAAATGAGAATTATTGAAATTTGTACAAACAAAATATGACTTATGAGATTGTGGATCCTGAGTGCTCGTGTTGCTAAATATGACGTTTGGTTTTTGAAACCATCCATGTATGTGCATTGTGAAGTATTTAAGTTCCCAAAACTTACGAGGTTAAAAATAGACGCACTACATTTGCGCAATTAGCGATTGCATTTTGAAGGAGATAAAATCACAAGAGAGATCCCCTTCTCGTTTCTGTCAGCTCCGCGCCACAAGTATAAAATAAGTGGGCAAGGTCGCTGAGTGGACAGTCACGTAAACTACATCCGCCGCTCTCCCTCGCGTGGGATGGCGCCCTCCACTTCAACGAATGCCCACTTCGGCCACGATCTTCCCTCCCGGAGTTGAGGTGCCGCGCAGGTGTTGGAAACACCGATCAACATCGGAAATTCACGGTCTGTCAATTTTACTGCTAGTCAATGAAGAAGGAAATAGGGTGTTTAGATTTCCACATGAGATCCCAAGTTAATATCATTAGAAAAGGGATTCATTCATTCATTCATGACAGAATTCATCCATTTAGGTACAAAATATTGATGAATTGGTGATCCAAATCCTAGATATTTTAGTGTATTCATTCCTTTTCATTTTTATTGAGTCGGGATCATGATATATTTCTCCAATAGTTGTAACTACAGATACAAGTATGACTGTGTTGATTCTACAGATGCAAGATGCGGTGTACAAAAACACTCCATTTTAATTTTACATCCAATCTTTACAATTGTCTATTGATTATTGTCATCATTAATCCTCCAACATATACGCAAGTTCCTAGAATATTTTAGTTGCATAATGTTTTAGAAGACTTACAGATTCTCAAATCTTAGCAAATGTGAGCTTTATTTAATTTGATTAAATTAAATTGAAAGTATAAAAAGATTTGTTTAACATTCATTTAATAATGATTATTGGGGCTGAATATAAATATTTTGGTCCCAAAATACTGCTAGTTCACCAAGGGTGGGTTGCTTTTTGTGTTAATTATACTTTAACGATATAATTAACATTAGTTGGTAACATTAGCCAGAACATATGCTTTATTTTTTCGCTCGAAATAGAAAGTTAAATAATACTGAGCAAAAGCGGCGAATTTTCCACAGAAAATCTCTTATTACAGGATCCTGGTAACGAAAAAGTGGATAAATTCAGTTACTAAATTTATAAAAAAAAAATCATCTATCACGTGGTGTAGCCACAATCCATGTTTCGTGGGCCCTTGATACCAAAAAATCGAATGACGGCAAAACATCCGTCCGACTGTCTGTCTGTCTGCTGCCTGTCTGTCTGCCTTTGCCTGTGTCTATCTGTCCGTCCGTCCGTTGGTGCGTCTGTGAACAACGCTAGCGGCTAAACCGTTCAGCCGATTTTCTCCAACACAGATATTCCTCAATTGAGCAGGCTGATGTTGCGGCGCCTTGAAACCGAAATTTTAATTCTGGGGGTACTTTTCAGGAAGCTCTTGGGACATTTTTCAAAATTTCAGAAAAACGGCTCCATCGTTTTTTATTAAAATTTGTTTTTGGATAGTGTGAAGAACGATTAAGAGAATAGTGCAGGTCTCATGTTCGTCAAAAACAATTATGGAGATAGATTTTTTCCCTTATTGAAATTATTCTTGAAAGATAAATTTTTAAACAAGGTAATTTATAGTATTTCGTAAATTTGATATCATTTGGCGTAATTTTGCGTGAAAATACGAGCGAGAACGTACATGGTATTTTAGCTCCACTAGCTTCTACTATCTCGGTTACTACGAACTTACGTAGGGATGAAAATCTATTGCGATGCCGCCACGGAAAATAGCGATTTTTCGAGAGAAAAACTGGTATTATGGGATCCTGATATCGAAAAAAATGGATAAATCTGGTACATAAAGTGTAGTAAATTACTCCTTGTAACACGTTGTTTACTCAGTTTCGGTTTCTTGATACCGAAACGTAGGTTTACGCAAAAAGGTCTGCCTGCCCTCTGTCTATCTTTCTGCCTCTCTGCCTGTCTGTTCGTTCATTCGTAGGACCATTCGGCTGGCCGGCCGTCATTCCGTTTGTCTGTCCATCCGTCTGTGGTCAACTCTTAGCACCTACATCGTTCAAACGATTCTCCAAAATTGATCCCCGCAGGAGGGGGGGGGGTCGCGATGACCTACGGCTTCTGGTGGAGAATCGTAGACGACCACCCGGACCCTGAGTCTCGCGACGTCACTCACGTCGTTAGCCTGGAGGAGCACGCAGTGAGCAGGCGAGGCTAAGCTCCCGGTGGCCGGGCAACCGGCCACCCACCAGCTGGGCGTATGGCGCGTCGACCTTGCAGCAGGATCCCACTTTAAAGTCGGGCGGGAAACTAGTTACCACACGCCAGGTTGCTTCGGTACCGGCGTTACCCACGTCGTGCGCTGGCGGTAAGCAATGGGGAGACGGGATGGGGGCTCCGAGCCGCCTGGGCCTTCGTCGAGGTGGCCCCCAGTGGGCTCTCAGATTCGTCGTGGCAGTGGCCCGATCCTCTGCGCAAAGAGGACGGAACTTGTTCCCGGCGCATTGTCGAGACTAGTACTAGCCCGGATAGCTAGGAGCTCTGAGCTAGCAGGGCGGCCCCCACCCGGGCATTGTATGGGGAGGTGCCGTGACGGTAAATTGGGTTCCGGCTGGATCCGCCATCAGCCTGTCGGCGTTAGCGCGTCGGCGGGGGGTGCGGATAAAAGCCCATGAGACATTGGTGCCCACCCCGGGGACTTGTCCCCCTGATGAAGTGTATGAGTGTGGAGGTGGTGGACCACCCGGGGTTACTTACTCTCCAAAATTGATGCTCCTGGATTCAACTGGTCGAACTGAAGGCACTAAGAATTCGAAATGATCATTTTGAATTTTGGAGTACTGTACAATGTTCATGAAGCTTTAACATTTTCAAAATTATCTCAAAAGTGGCTACACACGTTTTTGGATTATTTTTAATCCTTGGATGGGTAAAAAATATGAGTAGTTTTCCTTAATTTTGCGTAAAAACACACAATTTAAAAAATATATTTTCTCAAAAACAGCTCCAATTTTTTTCATACATTTTCCCCCTCGAACAGTGCAAAATAATTTCTCATCAAAATGGGGTAAGCCCATTTTCGGTGAAATGTCGATGAATTTTCGAAAGTTGCAAAAGTTACCAATAATGCAAGAAAGTACGTGCTGTTTAGCACCACTACCTCCTGAAAACCTGGATGAACAAATCTTCCGTTCAGTTTCCATTTCCTCATATTGTCGTTTTGTCATTAGATAATGCAACGTATTCAACTTTCTAAAGGGTTACCATTACTCCTAAATGCTCATACTATTTTATTATTAATTGTTACATTATTATTTTATGTAAACCTTGTTTTTATCACTCCTTAATGCCTGAATTTTTGTTTTATTTCAAATGATGAACACTTTAGCATCCGTCCTTCTTGGTTGAGGGTGGAGCTATTGGCGCCATCTCATTCATTTTCTCTCGCAGCGCCATTTGATCTGCGATCCGGAGCAAGCCGGTTCACTTAAACCCAGTGACCAGTTCTGAATGAAGGCATTGATTTATGGCAAGGAGAGGGCGATAAGTCACATTCCGTATCATTGTAAGCCATCTTTATGTAGAACTATTGTTGTTCAATGCCAGAGAACAGAGACAATTCGTAATATGTATAGAAATGAATATGAGTGCCTGAGTAGATATTCATTAAATACGTTTCATTAAATTGATGGTGTTGTATGATTTAGACAATGAAACCTTTTGTTTTTCCACATCATAATTTAACATTTTGATAGCAACGGGAACTATAAATAATACTTCAATGAGTATTAACGATGAGGAAAGCAGATGAACGTAATAAAATACAATTTCAGGTTATTCATGTCAACCATGCTATAAGTAAAAATTACATTAAATTATTTTATTGTGAAAACAAAAATTGAGATAGAACTCCTTTTATGTTTATGATAAAATACAGAGGAAAAAAACTAACGACAAACAGCCCGACTTCAGGAGTGAATTTCATAGTTTCGAAATAAGGGGAGTGGGAAAAACAAACAAGAAAGTCGGTCTCTGTTTATAGAGACAGAAACGGTTCCATTACCATGAACTGCAGCGACCTATAAAGTGGTGCAAACATCTTCATTCATTGACGAGAATTACATTGTGATTCATGACTGTAAGTGCCGCGTGTGAAAAGGAAATTCTCTTTCTACATAACACTCGGCACTCCCTCGCGCTCTTAAATGATCTACCGTCGATCGAGCAAATTAATTCAAATATAGTGAGCCCTCTCTGGACGGACTCTTCTCATGAGAGGACAATTTTCTAGGCCCGCGTCGAAAACGGGTTTTATCTCAACCTACCTCTCCATAGCGGACACTGTCTCCTGAGCTGACATTATTTCGGTCTCAAGTGGTTTTACTGCGTACTCTTCATGGCATGATTGCATTTACTCGTATTATAATTCTATATTTTTTCTAGTAAAAACGCGATCATCAGGCACTCTTTTGATTCAGGTATTTGTCATAACACCTCCTAAATGAGACTTTGGGGTGAAAAGGGGTGAAGAGAAATGAAACTTTTGGGTGAAAAAGAAGTACCGTAACTGACAAGTCAGGTTAACTTCCAGATGTTCGGTTTCGTGTATTCATGGAGACTAATAAGTTGCAATTAGCTACAATCTATACTTCAACTTGGTCAACAAGTTTTAATGCGAAATGACTTGTTATTAGATAGCCTTTCGTACTGCGGTTATTAGCCTCATTAATAAATACACCAGCACCTGTTCCTTCACTTCACCTACTTATTACGCTGTAAACCAAGAAACTTGATGAAGGTTTTTTTTAACAAAATATATTCACTGACAGAATTTTTACCAAATATATGTTACTCCTTGTTTGAGAACAAGGAACTTAGAAATTTTTCAGTCAATCTTCTGAAGTAAAAAAAATGGAATTTTTGTCGTTTTTAGATATTTTGAAGTTATTATCTTATATTATAAGTATGATAGTAAAGTCAAGTCTATCTACATGTAAGGTATAAAATTAAAATCCTGATGGTGTCCTTTCTGTTGATCAAAAGAAGTGAATTTCAGGGAACAACAAAACAATCATGATAGTAACAGCGGATACCTGATTCAGTACTTACAGCCATGAAGAAACGTGTGGATACTACAACAGCAGATACTTTCTCGCAATATTCGTAACAGTATCGTAACTTTATGATGTTGCAACTTATATCCTTCATTTCAACTATCACTTGAAAAATTAAAACGAGTAACTTAAAACTACGTTCCTAATATTTTGAAAAGAGTCAATATTTGAAACTATTTATGCAGGTAATATTAAAGAATATATTGTGTTAATAAAGACATTTCCACGTTTAAAAATGTAGTTGTAAGCCAGTATTGAATTAGGAGTTGGTTTTTTATATTCTCACGATTTCACTCAAAATACGCGAGAACTTATTTTTTTAAAAGCGTACTTCAAATTATATTAAATCTAATATTAAGGAATAGATTACATTCAACAAATCTAATCTCTGATAATTATTAGTAATTATCAATATATATGATAATTATTGATAATGATATATGATTATTATCAATATATCTGATAATTATCAATAATTATAATTATTATGTGCAAACATATAAAGACCAAACTTGTAGGACAGATCAAGGAAACACATGCGTAATATTTCATTGACTCGTTTCATTAAATACGAGTGTATTCAATTTTAAAAAAATATTAAATTTAAGAAATGGAGATATAACATTAAACATTTTTTTCGCCAACACTGCTTATATAACAGTGAATGTAGTTATACAGATGCAGTGTTTCAAAAACCCACTTTTTCATTTAATTGGTAACATTACCTTATACGATATTGCACCTTCTAACATTTCAACCGTCCTTTACAATTCAGTAAACTCAAATTTACGCGAAAACTATCAATATTTAGAATAATGTGTATCTTAGGAATTTTAAAGGTGAAGATACAATGCATTACTCTCCTGCTTCAATATTGGAGATTTAAGACGAACTGCCACCATACATGTATGTATAACTCAAAATTAGGCAAAAACTATCAACAATTTGAAAAACATATTCATAAAATGCTTTGAAGGTATAATATTAACTAATAGATTGCAATAAAATGAAATCCCAATATTTGTGTATAATATGAAATCCTAATGTATGTGTATCTTTAATAATCCGATTAAAGAGTGTTCAAAAATTTTGAACTATTGCAATTTTCGAAATTACAAAAGTTTAATGAAAATGAAATCTACGCCATATTATTAAGGTAACTTCGAGCAAACAATTTAAAGAAACTAGAGCACACTGACCAAATTGTTATTCTGTTATATGCAGATATGAAAAAAAGACAAAATCAATTTCAGGACACAGGCTTTTAATATTCTTCGCTTTTATTTTGCCTTTTGAGAAATGGGCCGAATAAAGAAAGCTGATGACTGTCCGCTGCCGTCCGCAGGCGGTTGGGATAGGGCCAGAGGGGAAGATGTACGAGGGTTTTTAAAATTACTCAAATATTTATGAAATGTTATAAATAAACGCTTCGGAAGGGTTCGGAGCTGTGGGAGGTAGTTGCCTCAGCTCCATCTCCTGCCTCTTCTCTTTGGCTACAGGCCGAGCTTGCCACTAGCTTACTTGCTCTCTCTCTCTCCCTCCCTCTCTCTCCCTGTTCCTCTCACCCACTCTCTGAGACAGAAAAAAAAGTTGAAGCCACTTTTCAAAATTCAACGTGTTTCTGAGACAGGTGGGAAGAGTTCGCAGAATTTCGCATCTTTGTGTTCGAGTGCTCTTAGAGGTGGATTTACATGTTCGATTTGGTAGAGCGGATATGGTATTGAACAAACTAGTTTAAGAAACACTTACCTATAATTTTGTCAATAACAGACAGAACATGCTAGATAAGAGATTCTCACAAAATCTCACGAAATTCTCTTGATCCAATCTAATTCTAATTTAGACGTATCATTTGCTTATCTTCTGTTTTTATTCGGCAAATGAAAATCATAATGATACATGTTTTATTTTGAGGTTATCGCCTGAAAATATTTATGGTATTTTTTACAACTATACATTTTTCTTGTTACTTGTAACGTCTAAGGAACTTCCACCTTTAGCGTATTTATGTTGACAGTTACTTATTACTGTACATTTTTAAGTCGGGAAAGTACTATTCATACGCCATTCTTACATGTGGCAAAAATATAAGACTTGGAATGTCCGATTTTTTCTGTCGTGTGCAATTTGTAGGCATTAACGGTTCAGTATGCATCAGCTGTGTGAGGTCACCTCGCCTGCCCCGGTTTCATGGATAATTATTCTTCCGTGGAAGTGATGTATTCGACGTCACACCCCACCGTTTTGGACAAGCCTCTCATGGCATTTGTCAGCAGAAGGATGAGTTGGCAACAGCAACGAGCTCGGGAATTAATTATACCTCGTTGCCAGATTTCGCACCTTCCAAGAAAGGCGTGTGGAGCCACTCGCAGTGACAAGACAGTTGCGTTTTAAATATGATGCACGTAAGCATCGAAATTTGTTATCTCTATTGCTCAAAAATTAAGTATGACATCTTGCGTCCAGAATGGTGTTTTTATCTAGTGAACTTAAATGTAGAGTTACTGGGTTTGTTTTAAAAATCATTTAAACATTCTCTCTTCATCCGTAACATCACTTAGTCGGACTTTCATCCAGATATAGTAATTTATTAAGTTATTTTGATATCTTTTTCTATTAGAAAATCAACTTTGTTTTTAATTAATGGCCTTTAAACGTTTCCTCAGTTTTCAGAGACACCATTCTTCGTTTTCTCTAAGCCAACACTTTTTCTTTCTCCGGTTACACCTGTATCGACGTGTAACTGACTCCTTCCTCAAAGCCCACTCGCAAGCATTCCGTCTGAACAACCTCGTCGGACGGGCTGCAGCAACGCGTTGGAAATCTCCGAGACCACACCGGCGACGGCCCAGAGGGGCACTCCAGCGTTAGTCTTTTGGCTTTGCATTTTCCGAGGATGAAATGTCTCATTTCGCTTGTTGAAACTAAAAGGAGGGGAACATTTTCGACCGTGTTTTATTTGTACATTTTATTTTCACTAGATTAAAGCGATTACCGATTTTCAATATGTGAGTAGAAGTTACAAACACTACTAGTGTTATTTTTGTCGTACAGATTCGTTGTGCGAATCTCACAGCCAACCAATCTTAACAAATGATGTGAAAAAGAAAGAGAATAGTTTGCGTATTGAAAATATAATTGTATTGTTCTAGTACTTTTATTGAATATGAATTCTACGATCGTATTAATAAGGTTGCTTAGTTGTTTTATTCTGGATATTCACAGCATGATACTTCATGTCAAACCTTCCTCACATTTCATTCATTCCCTCATCACATTTCCGTGATTCGCCATTCACAAATGCTGCTCTGATGCAGCTTTTACATTCAGATTTCAGAGAGAGAGAGAGAGAGAGAGAGAGAGAGAGAGAGAGAGAGAGGGAGAGAGATTTCAGAGAGATTTCAGATTTTTGATTCGAGATTTTATCGGAAATACACGTTTTGGGGTCCTCTGATACCGAAAAAGTATTTTTTTAAATGTCTTTCACGCCGTAAATACGCACATTTCCAGAGATTGGTCAACTCTATGGCATTTGTGAGTTAATGTGCCTCAAATGACTTCAAACGAAGGTTTTCAAAAACGGAAAACTTTTCTGTAGAAAAAAGCTTCAAATTTTGCATTTACAGTAATTCTTAATCTCTATTACTTATAAACGGCTTAACATTTTTCATTGAACATTTCTATTTAGGACGAGGTTTTACTATTCTTTAATATTCTTTAAGGTATATTTTGGTTCTACTATTAGGAAACCGAGAGGTTGAGAAAATGTCAAAAAAATATACTTTTGGCGGCGATAGTTGGCAGCTGGCAAGAGGATGGAGCAACACCGTAAAGTCAGTCCCCACCAAGGAAATTAGAAACCTTTACTACGAGAAAGTCTGTGCCATTCTGTAGCACCTCTAGTTTATCCTTTTAAAATTTCACTCCTGCCATAAAGTGCCAGAATTTGTACAGTCGACAAAAATTGTTGCCCTTGTTGTAGTTACTGCTTGTCTCCGTCCTCCCTGCCAGATTTCTCTCCATGCGTCATCCGCATCACCTCCGCCTCTCCTCCCCGCTTCAGCCGGAACAAGTCCCTCCAGGCGCGAAAATAAACTCGACGCAGGAGCTCGCCAGCGCCAAAAAGGCCAGATAAATTCCTAATTACCTAATGGAGTTGTAATACCATAACTCAATGCGGATGCGTAATTAGGGGTATCAAACGGCGCATAAAGGAACGCAATAATTCAGTGGGTAAATTTCTGGGAAAACTATTAGGACGTAAGGTTTTCGATGTGGCAGGTTAAAAATGAATTTTGTTAGAAAGCGGTTCCATTTTCGTGAGCGAGCCGAGGCTGCTGGGAGTGGCTGGCGGCGCCGGACCAGTGTGCGTTACGAGCGCGCACACCCACCTGTGCGGCGGGGGAAGGGGCGGGGCTGGGGTCTTTTTGCCTCGGAACTTGTAATCTTCTCGGCGAGAGTGTCAAGCTCTAAATGGTTTAATGAATGGCGGGGGGGTTCATTTGCATGTGCGGTGCGTCGCCCGCGGAGTGGCTCCTCCTCTGCGCCGACCCGGCCCCCGCGTCTCCCTCGCTCCCGCCTTCGCTATCTTGCCTCAATGGGGCGTCTCGGTTAAATGCTAACAGAGGACATTATTTAAAGAGGTGAAAGTGAGCCTTTATTCTTTTCGTAAAAAGTGTTTTACCCATTACTTATAAAGTATCACTATCTTTCTCAAGAAAATATCGGGAATACATGTGCATACTAAATGCAATTGACCCAAGAACACACATTTACAAATTTTGTAGGAATATTTCAGAAGTTACGAAAAATAACATTAAATTAGTTAAAGGTACATTCTAAGACAACTTGAAAACTTGAGTGTTTGAATGTGTAAGAAATTGTACGAAATTTGGGATTACCTCTGTCATCGCCTGTGCGTTCACATTTAAAATCAATCGATTAAAAGTGGCCACCAAAGTATAACAGTTTTCTACGAGAATTTTAATTTGACCAAATAATTCTATATTTGTCGGTCTCATAGTTATCCATAATACCACCTCTATTAATTCGAATTGAAAATAACACTCTCCCGCCAATCACCTATTTGAATTTAACTTTAGAAACTCATGAAATCGTTTGGCACTCCAGTAACCAACTGTGATATTTTAATGAACAAGACTCTCCGTTGAGATGTTAAAAAAGGATAGTGTGGTCGCTTTATAAACGTTAGTTCTTGGCCAGCCACGAGCCATTTTCATTACGCCACAACATCCACTGAATTTTAATTTAATTCGAGGGTTTGAGTTTGTGTTCGTGTACACTAAGTACGGCGAACAGACGTACGGAACGCAGAACTAGAGAAAATGTAAACTATTCGGCTGCAGCCTGCATATCTCCCCCTCGCCCCCCGTCTCCACCCCCCTTTCGCGAAGGGGAAACTGGCGCTCGTTTGCAAGCGCGTCTTTGCACAAGGGGGCAGCTCTGGAATGCAGCCATATTACGTTCCGTGCGCGCGTCGGGAAGGGAAAGTATGGCAAACACGTTTGTGAAAAAAATTTCAATTTCGACATTTTGTTGGAAATATGCCCGGTCGCCCGGCGATGCAGGTTTAGGCAACACCTGTGCGTTTAATATGCCTTTTAATGTGGAGCTGGTTCTTGAGCAGGACGCTGAGATTCTTCCCGATTTCTTCCATATCACTTTAGAGTGAAGAACAGGTCTGGTCTGCTTTCTTACTCTTGATTCTTAATTTTAAATACGCAGTTTAATTGACCTTCTTTCCGGGACAGTTTGGTATTAGCATGCATTATTTGTAAGAAACATATTTTAATTCTAAGAAATTATTTTCATTGAATGTATCAAAGAATTATGCCCATTATATGAATTCACAACTCCATTATACATTATACCGATTGTGTTCAGTTACAATATTTCACGTCGGTTTCTTGAAATGTGTTTAGAGGAAAAAAGCCCCTCACTGGATTACAACTAAAAATGTTAACTCGTTCCCGTATTTAATACTGCAGGCAACAATTTTTACTGATAATATGGTAGGATTGGTATAATTCATGTACATTAAAAACGTGCTGAAAATTACATGATATGTTACTTTAACCTTTCTGTGAAACTGACGGTAACCAGACATTAGGTTTTTCTAATGTCAGCAAGTGGTCTTTATAAAACTGACCTTCTCATTGGGGACTATTAATTGTTCTCTAAAAATACATTTATATACGGGTGCGAACAATTGAGGTTCGTATTGTGTTGTTTGCTTCTCTCGTTCACGAAAGTGTTATGTCATAGTCCATCCTTGCGATGCGATTCCAGAGCGGTAAAAAATAGAGGCGCCTTTTTCTCATATTGTGAGTCATATTTATGCCAAAAATATTTAAAAATGAAAAAGGAAGTGTCATTTAACAGCTGAAGATTTACACTAATAAGAAATAGGAGTAATTATTATTGTCTGAATGATCTTGATATTTTGATAGACCATTTCTAAATGTCCATTTTTATTCGCCTATTCGTGAAATTTTAATTGTTCAAATATTTCAAACTATGCTACTATTACTTCGAAAAGCGCAAAATGGCATTTATTGTCGTGTAAATGTTTTTCTCGCACATTATCTCACTCTTTATATTTAATTGTATCTCAATAAAACTAGTATTTTCCATTCCTGTCTGGGTAATATTACAATTTTTTTCTTATCACAACATTTTTGTCTCAAAATTGAATACAAAAATAATTGTAATTGATAAATTTTAGTTGTATTGTGTCACCTATCGTTGCTGGTGAAGCCAGGAGTAACCGATATTACGATTTTACATCTACCAGGGAATACTTTCAGAAAATGTTTAGCAGACTTTGAAAACTACATTTCTGGATCTAAACTTGTAACTGCAACCCTGTTTCAGTCCGATGGAGTTGGAGATTCTGCCCCAACCCGCGGGAGGCCGACGGTGGAGAGCGACGATATCAGCGCCCACCCCCTCCCCAGCATTGGGGCCGGCGCCGAAGCCGGTGGTTCCGCGCGCTCTCACGGGAGGCGCCGCGTGTCCAATTGGCGCGAGAGCGTTCTGGAAGCGCGCATGCGCACGGGGCGGCCGCGCCACGTTCGACATCGCGCGCTCCACCGACTTCGAGCCGCTACAAGCTGGCCTTGGCTGCGGCGCCTTAAAGAACCTGACTACCCTCAGAGCTAGGTGTGTCTATGAATGTGTACGTATATGTATGCGGGTAATCTTGTTTCATACTTGAGACAGTTTATCACAGACCAAAAATGTAAATATCAGCAATTTAATCGTCGGATTTGTGTTTGATTTGTTGAATTTTTATATATTCGATATCAGTTTTACTTTTTAAAGAATGGTTTTGTGTTTTGCATACAATCATAACAGCTCAGTGAGAGTGTTAAACTCGTAATATGACTGGAAATTACGATTTTAGATACGCTTGTTTGGTGCCGCTATTTTATTTGCCTCAACCGACAGATTTACGTTAATTACGTATTATATTCCTTACAATTTGGATAGACACTGGAGTAATTTAATTTACCAACAGTTTGCATTAAAAAACTATAAAAGGGCGTGTACTGATATCGATAAAGAATCTCACATTTTGAAATATATAAAAATGCTACTAAATATAATTTTAAAAATAGCATGGAAAATGACATCCTTCTGAAATTTTCATTTTCATTCACTGTGTTTAAAATTCAACCGTAAGTATGGGCATTAACATTGTGTTATTTAGAAAATCCGCAGTTGATATGTTCACATAAGTAGCAGATCAAGCGATTTTTAAGAGCATAATGAAAAATTTAAAGACAAATGTCTGTAAAATGAGATAATAATGAATGGATGAAAATGACAGAATGAACCTGTTTTCTTTAGTGTTATCGTTAGTAGAAACAAGATTTCTAAATATTACAATGAAGGTTAAAGAATTTTAAATAGGACTCGTTTCGATCAGATTGTCTTTTCATTGTACAAGCGCGAACCATTCTGTTACAAAATTGATTAATAATTGAAGGGCTCAGTAAAACAAGGAGTTACCTCACATCTTTTGTGAAATTGAGTTATTAGCGTTAGAGAAAACTTCAAATAATTTTATTTTAGTGTAATATTTTATTTAAATTGAGTATGCACTTAAATGCAAGTGTATTGTGCTTAAAAGTTTTAAAATGTATTGATTTCTATTAGGGAAGTTCGATGAGGTAAATTGAGCATTATCACATAACCATGTTCTAGTCGGATAGCCCCTTGTTCTACTGAGCCCTTCAATTCCTAAGAGAGTAAATGCAGGCGGCGCGCCCACACACTCGCTCCCTCCGCCCCGAAGGCAAGAGGCGGCCGGCCGGCGCGCCGTGTCAGCAGAATAGAGAGCTAGTACCTGAGCGGCCAACGCCGCTGCTCTCGAGGCTGCATAGTCTTCGCGGCAGTGCACCAACGCGCCTCCAAGGCCCTGGAGGCAGGCAGCGCTGCCGGCCCACGTCGGCGCTCGGGAAGGTGGGCATGGTTGAGGGAATGCCAAGGAGTGGGGTTGGGGGGCGACAAGCACAATTGTTTTGCTGTAGGTCGCGAGTGGGTGCAGTAAATGTAGTATGGTGGTGGGGGCGAGGTGTCAGCAGAATAGAGAGCTAGTACCTGAGCGGCCAACGCCGCTGCTCTCGAGGCTGCATAGTCTTCGCGGCAGTGCATCAACGCGCCTCCAAGGCCCTGGAGGCAGGCAGCGCTGCCGGCCCACGTCGGCGCTCGGGAAGGTGGGCATGGTTGAGGGAATGCCAAGGAGTGGGGTTGGGGGGCGACAAGCACAATTGTTTTGCTGTAGGTCGCGAGTGGGTGCAGTAAATGTAGTATGGTGGTGGGGGCGAGGTGTCAGCAGAATAGAGAGCTAGTACCTGAGCGGCCAACGCCGCTGCTCTCGAGGCTGCATAGTCTTCGCGGCAGTGCACCAACGCGCCTCCAAGGCCCTGGAGGCAGGCAGCGCTGCCGGCCCACGTCGGCGCTCGGGAAGGTGGGCATGGTTGAGGGAATGCCAAGGAGTGGGGTTGGGGGGCGACAAGCACAATTGTTTTGCTGTAGGTCGCGAGTGGGTGCAGTAAATGTAGTATGGTGGTGGGGGCGAGGTGTCAGCAGAATAGAGAGCTAGTACCTGAGCGGCCAACGCCGCTGCTCTCGAGGCTGCATAGTCTTCGCGGCAGTGCATCAACGCGCCTCCAAGGCCCTGGAGGCAGGCAGCGCTGCCGGCCCACGTCGGCGCTCGGGAAGGTGGGCATGGTTGAGGGAATGCCAAGGAGTGGGGTTGGGGGGCGACAAACACAATTGTTTTGCTGTAGGTCGCGAGTGGGTGCAGTAAATGTAGTATGGTGGTGGGGGCGAGGTGTCAGCAGAATAGAGAGCTAGTACCCGAGCGGCCAACGCCGCTGCTCTCGAGGCTGCATAGTCTTCGCGGCAGTGCACCAACGCGCCTCCAAGGCCGTGGAGGCAGGCAGCGCTGCCGGCCCACGTCGGCGCTCGGGAAGGAGTGGGGTTGGGGGGCGACAAGCACAATTGTTTTGCTGTAGGTCACGAGTGGGTGCAGTAAATGTAGTATGGTGGTGGGGGCGAGGTGTCAGCAGAATAGAGAGCTAGTACCTGAGCGGCCAACGCCGCTGCTCTCGAGGCTGCATAGTCTTCGCGGCAGTGCATCAACGCGCCTCCAAGGCCCTGGAGGCAGGCAGCGCTGCCGGCCCACGTCGGCGCTCGGGAAGGTGGGCATGGTTGAGGGAATGCCAAGGAGTGGGGTTGGGGGGCGACAAACACAATTGTTTTGCTGTAGGTCGCGAGTGGGTGCAGTAAATGTAGTATGGTGGTGGGGGCGAGGGAGAGATGTTCTGTCAGGTCTAGGCGCTACCTGAAAAACCATTCTCGCCGAGAATTAGCTTCACTGAATTCAGAATTCTGTGGTGTATTAGCGCTTTTATTACATTTTTTTTTAATTTTCAGAATATTTCTTTATAGTTACAGCATATCCTAAGATTATGAGGGGAATATATCTTATGAAACAAGCATCACGGAAACGAGGCGAAGAAGCCCGAAACAACATGACCAGATTAGATAGACAAAATTTTAATCAGGTCATATTAGTACTTCTTTTACTTTTACTTACTCTCCAAAATCCGATAGCCCGGCATTATCCTAGTAACTTACGAGAAAGATATACAAGAATCATTTTTGAAAGTAAAAGATCATTTTTTCTCGGGAGATGGCGGTGATCTTCCCCCGCTGGATGGCGAGATCCGGCGCCGACCTACCGTCGGTTAGTGGGGTTTCCCCTAACCAGGACTCTTCACACCAGCGGGGCACCACCCCAGCGGGGAGAAGCTTTAAGCTCTCGACCGGTCTCCCGGAATATGTGGTAGTGTAGTGCATGGTAGTGTGTGTGTGTAAGGAGAGAGGATAGGACAAGGAAGAGGAAGGACAGATCGCGCGCGGTCCGTGTCCCATTTCTTAGGGTACTGCTCCGGCAATCGCTTGGTGTTGATCGGAGAAATCACGGAAAACTACCGATCAGGCCGCTACAATTCTCTTCCAGGCAGCGACCGAATTGGACCTAGCTGAAAAGCTAGTGTCGAAAATCCTGCCGCCGTCACGATTCGAACCTAGGACCTCCCGGTCAGAGGCGCTGCAGTGCTTTCATTCGAGCATTGGTAAGAAAATCAACATTAGGACACATTGAAGAAAGGTATGAGCCATACTAACGTGGAAAGTAATGTGGAGAATGTTATATTAAATGTGTTCAGAAATACTGCGACTAACATGGGCAAAAATAACACTGACTTTCGTGTAAAAGGAAAAGCTGGTGGTGAAAAGGTGTTCGCAAACGAAGCTGCTCAGCGTGCGGGCGAAGGGCCGTGCAAGCAGAGCGGCCTGACCTAACACTTAATAACAATTGTGGCGAATAAAAAGCTGGGTAATGAGCTAGTTAGAAACACTGATATTACTTATCATTCATCAAAGAAATCTTCTAAATGAGTAGAGGGAGCTTGGGCAAATCATACTGCTAATCCACAGGACGGCACCAAAAGTTGCAGACCTGGAGAAGTGCTAGAAGCAAATGTATATGCGTATGTTTGAAGAAGAAGGAGGAGGAGGAGTAAAAATGGAAATCCGAGAAGTACAATTGGAAGAATAAGAACCAGTTGCTGCTGATGGGTTGGGTGGGCGGCCGGGGCGCGGCCACCCGCCGAGTGTGTGCGCTGCGCCGGCTGCGGAGTGGAGCAGTAAACGCGGCGAGGCCGTAAAGCGCCTTATCGCCCCCCGCCCCGCCACGCGCCCCGCGCCCCGCGCAGCGGCGTTGCAGCGCCCCAGGTGGCGGCCGCTTATCGCGTGTTGTTGTAAGACGAAGCCCTGCGCCGCAACGGAAGAAGGTCGTTGAGAACAGTGGTCCTTTCTACGATAACCTCTAATGAGCTCGTGCACACGCCCACGCGTGTCCATTTTGCCAGTGGATTTAAACCACGTGCGCGTCTTACTACGCTCAAGCGTTTACAAAGCTGGGCGATTTTCTGTAATGCTGAGATCTTCTCAAAATATATAAATATTTATGAAAATAAAGAAAAAAAAGGGAATTGTTTCAATGACGGCCCTTCACTTTCGAAATTCTGTGCATTACGTATATAGTGTTCTTACTTGAAATGCAAAATGTCTTTTGTAAGAAAGAATATATACGGAAATAAGTTTGGGTTTGCACAACTGTAATGAGAATCGTCAGTATTCTCAGTTGATCTGAAATTAATGAAAAGGCATCTTGATGATCTTAATTTTTAATTGAACATTTCGCACGGTGTCTACTTTTCGCGTGAAAACTCCATCGACGTAAAATGCGCGGCCGGAGAAACTCACGTCTGCCCCACGAGATGGTCCAGCAGCCTCTTGCGACCAGTGTACCCAAAGGTACACTCACAGCATTTGTGATTTGATAATGATTCATTTCCTTCCACGTTTCACTGCTTCAATTCATTTGATTAAATAACTTTATTTGTACCAGTTTTCAAACCAGGCAAATTATTGACGGGGAATTGGGGGATCGGAAATTATATTAATGGAAAATTATTAGTATATCTTGTTTTCCAAAATCTTTATGTAGACCAAGAAACTATATTTTCCAAGAGTTGCATTTGGAGTTCTAAGTATAAGAATGAAGTAGTATTTTGAAGCAACATGTATGGCAGCTTTGTTTTGAATTTCAAAATCTCATTTGTGTTATTATACTAACTACAAATTCACCAAAGACACTATTTTGTCACTAGTAACCTCCTTATTGTGATATTTAGAATTTTACAAGCAAGTGAATAATATATTGTTTACAAGATGTATTATGGAACAAGAGAAGTAGTATAACACATTGCACCTGAAATGATGAAGAAAAGTATTTGAAAATTGTGCTCTTTCAAAATGCTTTTTTCTTTTTTGTCAACCATTCCAACTATAGTTCCCTTAATATAATTTGTTGTGTTTATTTCTTCAACACAACTATGTCAAACGTGTTAGTTGAGAAATGATGCCCGAAGAACGATTCAATCACAAAATAGAATTATCGAGTGGAACTCTCTGGAGGCAGACGGTGAACAGAGTGGAAATAAGCGGAGAAACGCCACGCCGCCAAAAGGCCGCGCGAGTAATGAATTGTCGTTGGGGCGGGGGCGGGGGTGGGGGTGGGGGCGGCGGCGCTGGATTTTGCGCTCGCAGCGGGGCTCCGGCGCGCGGGTGGGCCCGCACCAGAGGCCTAATGTTGCGCCTCTATTAGGGGCTAAACTCTCCGGCGGCGGCGGCGGCGGCGTTGGGCGCGAAGAAAGGGCCGTGCGCAGCCCAGGCGGCGCCGCCACCGCCGCTTTGTTTAACCGCGCCACAAAAGGCGCGGGCCCCGTCCGCCTCGGCCCCACCCCCACCCCCTGCCACGCCCCCTGGCTGCCCGTTGCCGTCATCATTGCTCTGGAGCCCTCCTTTTGGCAGATCCGGTGGGTCTTGCTATGTTAAAGCGGTATTCTGTGTTCAGTTTAGGGGCAGTCTTCGCAATTATGACATAAATTGATAGTTGTCTGTACGGTACGCAAAAGAAGTTATAGGTGGACAAATTCTTTTTCATACCTTTTAATAATTGTCTTCTTCGTAAGGAGATATTTTTACGCAGACAGACGTGGATCTCATGTAAAATATATATCCATGTAAAATATCGTCAGGCCTAAAAGAAGCATCTGAGCTAAATTCCAATCGCCTGTTTCGCCGCCCGAAGTAATACCTTCTTTCTCCGCCAGACGGTGAAAGGAGCCTAACGAAATTTGCGTGGTGAGACGGTAGACCGCCCAGTTGGCTCGAGTCTCGCCACTTAAAATAAGGCATTAACTTACTAACCAACCAACAAATTATTTGTGTTCAGAATATGAGTGTAGCGGGAGTGAATGGGTTTTAAGAATGAATATGTATGTAATGTAAATAATTAGGAATGATAAGTGAGTGTAAGAAAAAAAATAACAGAAACATAACAAAAGAGTTTTTCGTCGTTTTTCAGGGCACGATTACGTAACTTTCTCTTCTTAACAAGTATCTTCGTAAGGGCGAGGAGTAAAAAACATTCTCTAGTATTAAGAGAAAAAAATTATCTTAACTATGACAAAGTGCATGTATTCTTATCTGTTCAATTAGATTAAGCTAAAGTTAAGTTAATTTTAGTTAGTGATCAAAAAACCACCCATTCTTAACTGCCCAAGGCAGTGACTCAATATATAGCAGTTGTATAAAATTAATTTGCGCTTCCACGGTAATACTTTGCATGTAAAATATTACTATATGATAGTGAAGAAGTATGAACAGTCTGCATCAGTTTTATCATTTTCTTAAACGTTTAAAAAACTAGCAAACAGAAATTACCAAATTGGAAAATCGTTATTTTGCACAGTCACATGAAGTCATCGTGACTTCAAGCCCTTTAGGCTTCTTAACGTTTGGACAAGAAGACCTTAAAGACTAGAATTTGTGGTGCCAATTTCATTTATGAACGATCTCAATGAGGAGTTTCCATTTTTTAGAGAATTATATAAATGAATAAAGACCTAACATTCCAATAAACCCAACTGCGGAGAGAGAATCTAAAAGGGCAAAAATACGTCTGCTTGTTGATTCTTTAGAGAAGATATATCTTACTGAAAATGAGATTATGAAGCAAGTGTCAATAAATGAGACAAATTCAGTAAAATTCTGTATTAGATAGCAAAACATGTATGACATTTTTATAATATTTTATTTAGATAAACTTTTTGAAGATTTGTTGCTACCTTTAAAAAGACCCAGAAAACGTATTCATGATTAAAATTATTCTTAACGCCTCTGCTCATTAACGTGCACAGTAATGTTAAACCCGTGAAGATGAACGTTGATTCGTTAAGCACAAGACGCAGTAAACACAGACGATGGAAACAAGAACATCCTGAACGTGTGTGGACCAATTAGCACTTCCCGTTACTCTCTCGCACCAGTCATGGCGTTTTCAGAGAAAGCGAGTGAGTGATCTAAGTGGCTCGGTGACACTACGAAATGAGGCTTGGCCACACACGCTGGAGGAAGGACCTGCTTCGCCTCAACTGACGACATGGCCACGGGGCGCGGTGCTCCGGTGATCCTCGAGGCCTGCCTGCGCGCGTGGCGCTCCTTCAGTGCAGCCATCCCGCCTGCGGACGGGCCACTCCCAATCCGGCCATTGTGCGCCGCTCCGTCCGCTGGATGACGCTGCGAGACAGCCGCCCGCGCCGCTTGACGGGACCGCCGGAAGGGTAGCGGATGAAGATGTGCAAAACTGCCCTCGGGATGAAATTTTTTATGTTCAAAATCGTGATTGAAGTGTTAAAAACAACAACAAACAGGTTTTTCCACCGGAATCGAATCAATTTACCGGGAATAATTCCAACAAACGAAAAAAAATGGTTATGAAAAACACGTTCTGTTCGTTTGAACGGAGTACTTCGGATAAATTGATTCAAATCCGGAAATACTTCGTACAAACAAAAAACCGTGTTTTTTTTTTCGTTTGTTGGAAGTACCCCCGGCAAATTGATTCAAA